>ML217575.1:28887-46524 GCA_004785975.1 Popillia japonica
ACTTAAATTGAATAGAAATTGTTTAAATTCAATTTTACATTTTGATTCAGTAAAGTTTGTACACAGAGTCACTTAAATAAATTACAAATTGTTTAAGTTTAATTTTACATTTCGATTCTGTAAAATTTGTATACAGAGTCACTTAAATAGATTGAATATTGTTTAAATTCAATTTTACATTTGTATTCAATAAGGCTTGTATACAGAGTAAGATTCGAGTAAAACCTGATCTTAAAGATTATCGTTTCTATGACGAAACGTTCGAAAACAAACAATGCAATTATCGCATTTATTACAATTACCTGTATGTCGTTGATTCTAATATTTGAACGTTTTGTTACAGATCATCTAGACCTTCAATCAAGGTAGGTGCCCCGTTTATGGCATCAATTTCGCAGATTATTATCGTCTTTCAATTGAACTCGAACAGTAAGTGCTATTCATTTATATTATTACTACGCGCTATCAATGTAACTTTATTTTTGTTTTAATTTAACGGTATATGCGCGCAATGAACGTCAAATTATGATTATAATCTTCCGCGAGTTTCCTTTTCCTATCATGATTTGGAAATGTAAGCATAATGCAAGGAACAAGGGCCTTTATTTAAAAAATTCAAAAACTGACAAATTATTAACATTCTTATATTTAAAACAACATTTTTTTTGTTAATAATAATTCAAACTTGATGTTCAATATTTAAGTCAAAATTTGAAATATTTAAATCATATGGTCTACCTTAAGAATTCTTCGTGGTTTTCACCTAGACTAGATAGAATATGAACACAAACGGTATGTCTATATTATAAGATTGAGGATAGTTACAGGCGACAGTGTGGGTGCAGTTCCGTGGTTAGCTAACCGATACGCAATAATTAATATAAAGCTACCTCCATCACCATCAATTTAAGCTAACCCCACTGTACGGACAATCATGCTGTCATAACAACGAAGATCGTCTGTTGTTTTGGTCCGCTTTACTAGGTAGCAGTCGGGCGGACAGCTGTCAAAGTTACAGCGCATCGAGCAACGCATGCGCAGGCTGCTAATCAATTAAATGCTATATGAATTAAATTAAACGCGGGCGCGTCCTGTTCTTAATACTAACGTAGATCTATTTCTAATTATTTCGTGTTCATATTGCATCTAGTTTTTCGGGTGAGAAGGTGTGAATAAATACTGAATGTAAGACAAGAGAGAATGCCATCATCTTCTCTTATAGTTAGGTATATTCCTTACGTTAGATCAAGCTTGCCAAACTTTTATTCTAGAAAGTTTGTGTACAAGATACGTAAAATGTGAACACGATCGGTTTGGGGATGTTACAAAATTGTGAATATTGAGGGCGACAGTGTGAGTACAGTTCCGTGGTTAGCTAACCGATACGTATTAATTATATTGCGCACTTATAATATAAAGCTACCGCCATCACCACGAACAGAATTTAAGCTAACCCCACTGTACGGACAATCATGCTGTCATAACAACGAAGATCGTCTGTTTTGGTCCGTCCGACTACGTAGCGGTCGGGCCGACAAAGCTGTCAACTTGACAGTCTCATCAAGCAAAATGTGCGCTAATTGCTTAGCACTAAAGTGCTATTAATTAAATAATTCGCGGACGCGCCTGGTAGATAACACTTACGATCTCAGATTTATTACGTGTTCATATTGTCCTTACTTTTCTACCTGTGTACGATTGTTTCAATATCCCCAGCTTAATTCGTTCGCCCCTACCGCTTCCACCATGCCATTATGGCATGGACGCTAGCACAGCACTAACTCCAATATGAATGCGGATAATTTAGTATCACTTCTGTGACGGCGTGAGGGACATACAATGGGGCGAGATATCTGAAATGTCTTATGTTCGTCAGGTTCTCGCTTCTTGTTTGACACTTGGATTTTTTTCTGGGTGGGTGCTCGAATGGCACGGTTCCAATGACACCACATACCTCTGTACGGGGTCTAGCAAACTCGTTGGGGGCGCTTGTTCGTTCATGAGAGATTCGATGATGTCTCAAACTTGCGTAGGTCTGCTCTACGTTACTTAAGGGGTATGAACGTATTCTTATTGGGTGTTAGTCTGCTGTGCAATTAATTTATTTTGTTAAAGCTGTGGGATATTGACTGCTGTTAAATGGTTTTAGTCTGCTGTGTAGATGATTTGATGGATTTTGGTGAAGGTGTGAGGATAATGATTGCTACAAATGAATGAATAATGTATTGAATACTAGACCGCGTAGGGTAATTGATGTGTGGCATTAGCCGTCTAACTGATTTCAAACAGTTCAAATCTCGAAGAATTCTTATTATATAGTTCAGAAATAGCTTTATATTTACGTTTGATTGACTTTTGTACGTTGTAAAATGTTACAATTTCAAAATTATTTTAAATTAAATTATTACTCAAATTTAAGTATTCCTTTATAATTTTGAGAAAACAGCACTGCAGACGTTAACTTTAGTGTGCTGTTACAAACAAATGCAGAATTTACGTATAGATAGCATTTTATGTAGATTAAATTTGTCTATTTGTGCTTTATATTTGTGATTACAGCCTAACAGCACTTGAAACCAGGTTAGTGGTTAGTTCACTTCAGTTTCCTACTTATTTATCGATATGTGCTTTACGATAACTTGCTACTGACGACTCAGCTTTGAGTTGTCTCTAGGTAGCTAATTCTCTTGCAGTTGTCAACATAATAACGTAAATGGTTGGAGATGACTTCATTTTCAGTTATCTCCTAATTAGCAAAGAATTGTTCCAAAACTTTAATTTATTCTTGTTTTATGTATTGTATTACAGCTGAGCAACACTTGAAACCAGGTTAGTGATTAGTTTATTTCATACTTATTTATCGATATGTTCCCTACGATAACTTTCCATTGACGATTCAGGTTTGAGTTGTCTCTAGAGGCAGTTCATTGATTTGCAGCTGTCAACATAATAATGTAAATGTTTGGCAGATGACTCCATTTTGAGTTATCTCCTGATACAGTTAAAAGAATTTACGTTGTATAAATTAAAATGATTATTTTGTGTGTAATCTCTGAATATTCTGTTATGATAAGGAGACTCCAGTTTGAGTTATCCTTACTATTATAATATATACTGTATAAATGTTTGGAGGATAACTCCATTATGAGTTATCTCCTGGTAAAATTAAAATGCTGAATTTTCTACTGTGAAAATTAAAACGATTTCTCTTGAAACTATTTTGTCTATTGTGCCAAAAATTTCTAATCTCTGAAATGTTCTCATTTTACAAGGCGATTCAATTTTGAGTTACCATACCAGTCGCGTGTGTTATTGAATGTGGATAGTGTTCATAGTGCTGTTTCAGAGGAGTCACTTGCTCTGGTTAGCGATTGCGCCAGCTACACTCTTTACAACTCGAATTCGAGTTGTGTTCCAGTGAGTGAATTAGTGAATTTGTGAACGACATTATTATGACCCCTTTCACTTGAGATTTAAGTTGAGAGAGTCAATTTAGTTACGCATTTATTTAATGTAAGCATACAGGCAAGGTATGTGTTCTATTCATTTAGTTTTATTTTACTAACACAAACCAGACAGTGGAGCCACTGCAATTTTTAAACACGCCAGTGATTTAAACTGTCAGTCCTAAGCCTGAATAAAGTGTGAAGGGAAATTGCAGTCATGTAGCACTTTTGTATTGGCCGCAATATCAATGACAACAACACAAATGTTAAATTTATTCAGAAATAATACATAAAATCAGGGGCTGCGTTCAGCAGATCCAACCGTTTAGAAAACAGATTTGCGCACGCACCACTCCACTAAATGGTATCTGCAGCAGTAAACACATGATGAACGCGCACGTTGAAGTATATATTTGACAGTTTTGTTCATTATAGGGTGCGTTCCAAAATGTGCTGTCATATCCAATATCCAGTAGCAAATTTTCTCAGCTTTCAGAATATATATAGGTTGTATTTAGGATTATTTGTCCTACGGACCGAAAATTTGGAAAATTCGCAAGGGGTGCTAGGATTCGAGATCCTAGTTCCTATTTATATATTTTTTTAGCGAAAGAAAGCCCATTAGCAGAAATCTGACACTTTTATCGTATGCAGCATGATTAATTACATGTAGGCGAATCCAAAATTTGCACGCAATCTGCTAAAGCGATTTGTTTGGCCAAAAAATATATAGAACTTAAGGGAGTATTTTCAATTGTTGGCGGGAAATTTGAAATCGGACTATTTTTACTTGCAATAATTTTTGTGAAGAATAATTATAAACAAGTAATTATTAGTAGGATATTAACATTTAATTATGGACTAGTGGACGAAGAATAACTGGCAGAAATTACGTGTTTAATTAAAAAAAAATTATTTTTGAAAGTAATGTATTTCGTGAGTTATAAACTTTTTCGTTGCAACAAACGTAACCTATATCAGAACAGATAACTATAGGTGAGAATGTTCCAAATGGTTTGACTTCGTCCTAAAAGAGGGATACATCATCATTGAAGACACGCGACGGTTTTCGTGTTACGGGAAATAAAGAATACCTATAAGGCGAAAAATACGCAAAAACTAATCTTTATTATTTATTCTTGCATGTTAATGATCCATGACATTTTGAATTACACTTTTTGTTTCGTTGTTTGCAGGAACATTTATTATCACCACAAAATTTTTTACAACTGCATCTGAGAAAACCTTGACCGGAACCTTTAGATGACATATTTCCTGCAGTTCGCAAGGGTATTTTCTTGATATTATATTGATATTTATATTGAGTATCATTTTATTGCGACATGAACTGCAAATCTGCTTGAAGAAGTTCATTTCTTGAAAATAATCTGTCCAGTGGCCCATTGTCAGTACTCAGTTTATACAAGCCATCATTATTAATTTTAGAAACAATGGCTAACACATTTCTTGGAATTAGTCGGCCTCTGTCAACATCTGGCACGCGAATCAAAAGCCTTGTTCCAATTTCTAAAGGAGCATATCTGTTATTTGACTCACATAGCATTTTCGTTGCTTGAATTTTCATTATTTTATGTGATTCCTCTCTTTGATTCAAAATTCTTTTACCCCTTTGTGTTATCTGATACTTAAACCTATTTTCAACTTCACCTTCTGCTACAGTACTATATTCGTCATTATTGGCATTATTGTTACCCACAATTTCATTAGCTTCATTTTGATTGTCTTGATTCATCTGGTCGGCGTTGTTATTTTCGTTTTCGATGTTTTCTCTATTTGTTAAATTATTATTATCACTGTTGTCATTTTGTTAGTTTTCCATATTATTTATTAATTATTCTAAGTTTTCTTCACTATGCAATTTATGAATAACGTCTCGTGGAAGGTCGGCATTTCCTAAACCATTATCCTGTCTACTGCCAAACATAGCCTCATAAGGGCTTCTGCCAATTTCTCTATGAAAAGATCGGTTTTTCTGTGACTGTATGAATTTCAACCCTTCTGACCAATTTGTGTTATTATTATCGTTTACCCAAGTAATCAGTATATCGCGAACATCTTGATTAGCTCTCTCTACAGAGCCTTGGCTCTGTGAGTGGCTTGGTCGGCCACGAACTATAGAACTCGTGTAGATCTAATGTTTGAATCTATATAGAGTTTTATTTAAACTATCTTCGAATTCTTTTTTAAGATTTTCGATTGATTTATCCATTTTTATCAAAATTTTACTTAAAACTTTGAGAAAGGACAAACACATAAACAAAACAAACACCTGTTGACTGTTGCTGCCGATTAAATTAAGTAAGGTTATGTATTTTCGGGTTGCGAGTATTTATTATTACCCATAACACGAAAACCATTGAGTGTTATCGATGATAATCATGATTTCGCGTGGTGGATTGTTCAAATTTACACACAACGAGTTTTGGGTATATAAAATATACCCGTAACGCGATGTGGAAAATTCGTAAGATCTACATCGCGTTGTGGGTATAAATTTCGGGCAATGACCGTTTTCGCCAATTGAGTACAACATACACAAAAAATTAAATAAAACAAAACGAAAATTCGTATGAGTCAAAATAGTTTCAAACGTACTGCGCTCAAAACAATATGTAAGTACGTAAGCATACGTAACTAGATATGTATGTATTATCTGGCAAATTTGAACTGAAACTGAACTCGATGACCTCGTTATACCACTAGCCAAAAGTACAGTGCCAGTGTTTTATTTATATGTAGTACCTTGGTTGGCGCGGTTGACACGATGTTCCAGACATTTTGACCGGCACTATTACTATACGTGTGTGTGGGGCTCATGCCACTATACCTGTAATTCGCCACGTCCACATCATCGAACATGCAAATCACAGAGTACTGCATGATGACGTGCTCTTCAAGACGGCAGGGCTCTTACGGTGTTTGCATTTCATTTCTTCGTTGCCTAATTAACCGAATTGACCCCGGTGTAATACAACCCACTTGTGCTACTGCGCTGTTCCACTTCAACTTTGCCAGGTTGTAGCAATTACTGCAATTCGAATTTACTTATCACTTTCTACCTGCTTATACCCCCTTCCGCTCTTCCACACCCGTTTCTCATTCGTCATTATGTCATGACCTTGATATCTCATTTTGTTTATTGCTGTCTTCTTTCATCACGCAGTATGATCGACAACTGGTACTATTAGTTCCCTCTGTTATCCAATTTATTTGCAAATATACTGGTAAACACACACACATACACAGACGATGTTAGTATAAGGTGTGCTCGCTAGGAGTGAAAATATAGCCTTGAGCTTATTTAGTTAAAATCGAGTGTAGTGGGGAACGGGAAAACAGTCGCAGTGTGAACACTTATGCTGCCCTTAAGGCGTACTATGCTAATGCATATTCTCATCTTAGGTACGGTGTGATCTTTTGGGGGAAATCGGTAGACATTGAGAGGATTTTTATATTGCAGAAGGCCTGTATACGCGCAATTTTGGTATGAATAGGCGTGATTCGTGTGAGGATATTTTTAAAAACTATAAATTACTAATACTTCCTGCTATTTTTGTCTTGGAATGCGCACTGTTTGTTAGATATAATTACAGAGATGTGTTTAAGCGTTATGAACTTATACACAATCATAACACCAGAGGTACAGCACATGGTTTTCTAGAGACCCCAGCGACTCACTTAAGTAAAATTAAAAAAACTGCCTTACATCAGTGCATAAAGATTTATAATCGCATACTATATCCTATAAAAGCGCTGTCATTTCTCAAGTACAAACTCGCACTAAAAAATTATTTGTTACAAAAACCTCTATATAATATTCAAGAGTTTTTTGAACTAAAACTTTAAGAGAGCACTTACGGTGTGTACAATTGATGTAAGTTTTAATGTGTTTTAAATTTGTATGTATATAATATGTTTGATATTATTGCGTATTTGTTGTTACACTTTTATATATATTTTATGACTTGTTCTACACATTAGTATGTATATATGGAACGAAATATATTATTATAATTATTATTATTATTATTATTATTATTATTATTATTATTAACCTATAGAGGTACCAACAAGTATTGCGTGGAAGGTCGTCCGCAAAATTTCTGACAGTACCCTCAAATGTATAAATACACTTTTTGCCTGGATACAAAGTCTTGGCGACTAGTAAACTGTCTGTAACTTGTCACCCTGCCCACAGAACTAAAAACATACCTGACATTTTGTCAATCTGATCCCACCCTCGTCCGGTGTTAGATCTACACGTGGGTCGCTATCTTATATCGTACGGTTCGTCCTCAGCAAATTTGAGAAATCGTTTTGGATTGGAGTGGTAAGACCCAAACTAGTTGCTGCATTCAAAAGAAGAGAAAGAAAAGACCTAACAAAAGTAATTGCAACAAAACACTGTGATAACAATTGCGACAATATACCTGTAGCGGATTAGTCTGAGTTCATCTACCAAAGTGTCGATCATCGATGAAATATTAAGAGAAATTAGCCAATATGATCCATAAATCCTTCGTTCGTAGATAAAATAACTGGCACAAATCACAAAATCATTGCCAACCTAACTTGGACCCATGAAATGGATGAACTCCAGATGTCACACTACAGCGACTTGTTTAATCAGACAGTGCTCTCGGTCGCTCGACAGGTGTCGCAATAGGTAGGTGACAAGATATTATTTAGATGAAGACAATTGCAATACAGTGCAGTTCAAAAGTAAGAGGCAACAAGGCGGTAATATAAAAAAAAAACACAATAGCAGGAAGATGATATGAGTGAAGACGAGGTCAAATTTGAATAGCCGATATATGTATGTACTCACAGTTTTCAGTTTTTTTTCCTGCTCCAATGACACCTCACACTGGAGCGGTTTAGAAAAAAACGAGGACGAGAGGGATGAAAGCTAGTCCTACACCGCCCCAAGAGAAGAGCATCTATGTCCAAAATTTTACTATCCTCTGCTGCAGATGGTACATCATATACGAGGCATGTTTTTTAAGTAAGTACCGTTTTTCCACACCGCGACCGCAGCGCTGTGTTCGGCGTTCTGCGTATGCGCACTGGGGACCTACATCTCTTGCCTACGCACTGACGCCATTACAGTCTCATTCTACCTTGTTTACGTTGTTTACTGAGTGTTTAAGATGCCACCGATAATCATGAGTCCCGCCGACTGTGAAGTACGGGCTGTTATAAGATTTCTTAGTGCTAAAGACCTAAAACTGATAGATATTCATCGTGAGATTTGTGCAGTTTACGGACGAAACATTATGAGTGATGGAATGGTAAGAAAGTGGGTGAGAGCATTTAAAGATGGCCGCACAAATGTGCATGATGAACAACGGGGTGGGCGTCCTTCGGTCGTTAATGGAAGTTTGGTGCAGGAAGTGGACAATAAGGTGAGATAAAACAGACGCTTTACGATATCCTCTATGTTTCGCGTAGTGTTTTGTATGGCATTGTAAGCAAGCGTTTGAATTACCGAAAATTGTGCTCACGTTGGGTGCCGAAAATGTTGACGGATGTGCACTAAACCAAACGTTTAGGCAGTGCATTGACTTTCCTTAAGCGGTACCGTAACGACGGTGATGATTTCTTAAGCCAAATTGTTACGCTGCGATGAAACATGGGTGGCCTATGTCACACCAGAATCAAAGCAACAATCCATGGAATGGCGGCATTCAGATTCACCCGGAAAAGTGAAGTTTAAGCAAACAATTTCTGCCCGGAAAATCATGTGCACAGTTTTTGGGACAACAAAGGAGTATTGCTTGTGGAATTTCTGCCTCGTAATGAGACAATCACTGCAGCAGCTTATTCTGCGCCGTTCAATCCAGAACAAGAGACGAGGCAAGTTGAGCAAGGGCATCGTTTTGCTGCATGACAATGCCCGTCCGCATGCGGCTAATCAGACCAAAGATCTCATCACATCTTTTAAATGGATAACTCTAGATCATCCTCCGTATAGCCCTGACCTGGCGCCCAGTGGCTACCATCTGTTCCTGACTCGAAGAAACACCTGGGCGGTCAGCGTCTTCAAGACGATGACGAAGTCAAACCAGTTGTGATGCAGTGGTTAACAAGTCAGGCGGTAGACTTCTATGAGGAGGGGATTCATAAACTGGTACAACGTTATGACAAGTGCCTCAATATTAAAGGAAATTACGTTGAAAAGTAGATTAAGGTACAGGCTTTCATGTAAAAATAAAATTATTGATATATCTTTGCACGTCTTTTTTTTAATTTCAAAACGGTACTTACTTAAAACACATGCCTCGTATTTAACGGTTATTTGTGAGAGGACAAGAAAAGGTACCAGAAACCATGACTGAAACGCAAATTAATAGTGAAGACCCCCAACTTTGAGAAGCTCTCACAATTTAAAAAAAGATTTTTGGCGAAGAATTCTCGCAATGATATACGTATAACACAACAATTTTGTATAAGTAAAAAAATGTAGTAAATCAATAAATTTTCTTAGGCGATATGCTATTTTGTCGTAATACTGTGCTTATACTAAACGTATAAATTATGTTTAAGACCTATTCTTAAAAAAACATCAAGTCATCTGCTTCATTAAATTTATTTTTGTCAGCGTTTACGCTACACTAAGAAAGAATACAACAGCATTAAACGTGCCGTTCCTTCCAACACATTTACTTGACGTCTACCTTATATTTATAATAAAGACAGGCGGAGTTACAGAGCAAATTTGAACAGATTTATGTTTGATACAAATATCTAGAAGCTGATATCATTAAAAAATTATTGATGTTTGAGTAAATATCCCGTAGAATTCCACTTCTACGTTGACAGTGGCGATCCATTAACATGTAAAATTTTTATCGTTGTTAACGTGGAAATTTCAATTTGACGATGATGGCCAGGCTCGTGACGTCACCACTTGCATTTTTAAGTAGCTCTATTTACCCTGGCTTTATACATTTTGCAGTAAATAGTAGCCAGGCAAAGAGCCAGACGTTTTTACTCCATCTGTCGCAGTAGTAAAACTAAACGACGTAAAATAAAAGTGTGGAGTTGTAGAGAATCCAGGATTACTTTATTTTCAATCAGAACAGGGTTAGAGTGAATTTTATCAAGCGTAATTTTGTGTGACTGTTAGTGCGTTCAATATTTATGTTGTGATAGAAATTTTTTGAAACAATTTCTAAAATCAATATTCTATCTTAATACTAATTTTATATTTTAGTGTTATATTTACACAAACAAACTCGTTGTAGTATCTGAAAACAAACACAAAATGGCATCGTCTTTCTGCGGCAGAGCCTCTTCATTAGCGGTGTGTTGATAAACACGTATAATTTAATAAATTTACAAAGACTAAACCTTTGAAAAGAGATGTTCAGCTGTAGGCTTTGCGTTGTTTACATTTTCCATAATAATTTGATAATGTATATGAAATTTAAAATTATGTACATACATAATCACTGTTAAGCTTGAGGTAAAATTAAACGAAGGTGAAATTAATAAATTAAATTTATTTTATTTTGTCCACCACAACAAGCCGAATAATTAAATCATCAATTAGGTAGTATTTTTTTTATTAACAAGAAATTATTAAAAATTATCCCAGAGGTAAAACGTGAAAGGCACAACCAAAGCAGTAGCTTCTTTTTTCGTTTGAGCTAGCCAGTTTTCTTCAGCCGAACTGTCAACGGCAATGTCGCCTTTTCATGTGATGTGGAATAAATGTAACTGGGGGAAAACCGGGAATGCCTTACGCACATATACTATATATATCGAATGTATTTTTTGCGATCGTGTTTTTGCCGCAGCTTTTATTGCGGCCACCTAACGTTGGCAGTTTCTTTGGTCTTTTTTTTACCGGCTTAAATAAGTAAATCCTATTCGCTTCTTCTGACTTCAAAAAGTGACATGGGAAGTGCTTTATGACATAAAATGTTGCTCTTGAGGTAATACTATTTCACGCAAAGCTACTGCTAACTGTAAAGCTAGAGTGTGTTTAATTTTTTTTTCTATAAACGTCAGTAAGCCTAACATGTCAGATGACTGATGTACAAATCTCGCTCGATGATTTTTTATGGGGAATCTAATGATTCCCTGCTGATATTACGATGGAATCATCTATCAAAGCTACTGACTGTTACGTGGTTTAATTAACTATGTGCGAGCCCAGGATAACATGCAAGCTATGGCCACGTTTATCGAGCTAATATTGTTATTCTCTGATGTGGTCTCAAGTGTTAAATTGCTCTAAATATCCCGTTGCACATTTAACCAAAATTGCTAGTTGTCATGTTTCAGTTACAGTACAGTTGGAAGTTACAATTAATTATGTTAAACACGAATTTTAGTGAGTCTCAACTACATATGTTATAGAGAGACCTTTCCTCGGTACCCACGTACGAGCTTTTGTCCTAATGCGCCCTACTCTCTGAGAAAATCAACGTTGTTTAGCGCGTTCATTGCTTTATATCGTTAATATTAGTTTCTCAACAAGCAAGCCTTTGTAGCCTGGTGGCTCACGTTCGATTCCTGCCAGTGCATTTTTTTTCTTCTTAGTTATTATTATTACGTCTTAGTTTGTTTCCTGTCTACTGTAATAAGGTTGAAAAAAATGTAGAAATTCTTATTCGTACACAGGTGAAAGAAATCAAATGGAATGTCTACAAATTCCACAAGTAATGAAACAGGCGGTTTACAGAATAAAATACTAGAATATTTACGAAAGCGATATGATGAGTTTATATACAATAAAAAAAGGTACAAGCAATGCTTTCGTAAGATACGAGCCAAGTATCCAGGTAAACTCCTATAAATTGGTGAAAATTAATCTGTTAAATATTAATTATGTTGATAGTCAGATATGGGCAACTGTGTTATGAGAGTCAACAAACTTGACACCTCACCGGAGGGAAACACAGAGGCCAATGAGTTCGGCCCACTCTATGTCTGGGTCGGGGGCGGTTTCACAGAGGCCAACGAAATCTCGGCCCACTCTGCGAACGGACGGTGGTGATTCTGAGGAGGCCAACTGGATCGGCCCACTCTTCAGAATACTCGGGGTTATATGGGGCCAACAAAACTTCGGCTCACCCAACGGTCAGGGTGTGATGGCCAACTGAATAGGCTCCGGCAGTCAGGAAGGAAAGGGTAGAGAGTTTGCAAGTAAGTTGATTCTAACAGCAAACCGCCGTCTTTATATACCCTGGCCAGTACCTTTTTGTGGCATGACATCACGAGCAAGAAACATGGTTAAGATATACACAGCACATCATAACTCGACATATGTATACAGGTGAGATCAAAACTATTTACATATATCTATGCTAGTTCAAGAAAACAATGCAAAAATAAATATAAATTCCGTAAAAATAAACGAAAATAACTTCTAAAAAGTTGTTTCTCTTGCTGCGAACGCGAGTTCGTTACACGCCTTAGGATAAAAGCTCGTTCCTGGGTACTCAGGGAAGATTCCTCTATTCATTAGGATTCGCTATTAATACTACACAGAATGCATAGGTACACGAATATACGTGGGTCAAAACTGACACTGTGCTGAAACATACAGGAACAGGAGAGACATGGTGGGGAATAGGGTCTTCTCCCCCATATTTCCCTCATTTCTGTAATTCAGGTATTTATCTCCCAAGTTTGTAGCTAGCACCGCCGCACAAAATGGTAGCTCCACCTAAATTTCCACAATAATTGCACTTCATTTCGAGGATAAGTTAAGTTCATAGTTATCCCAACCTTATCTCGTACGACCTTCACGAAGACTTCGTCCGATCAAAACGCTTATTTCAAAAAAAGTTGGTGCTTAGGTTTTTAGATTTTTGTAGAAGTTTTGCAAAATCATTACTTAGAGCTAGGAGCTAGTGCCACCACGCAAACCGCAATCACCTTACCAATGCTTGCTTCCACTTCTTCATGTTATAGTTTCATAATCTCCAAAGCATTTGACAATTGATCTAGAACTGATTCGACAAAACCAAGTCCAAGTACTTCTGAATTGATTTCTTATTTGAACGTCCAAATATCAATAGAGGCTATTGCTATTAGGATTTGGTACAGGTAACTTTGTTGGGTCCTTGAAAGAACCGCAAAGACGGACAATTTTCAGATCGATCAAGAAGTAGAAGAGCTAGTGCCTAATTGATTTTTCTGGCGGTCTTAAACTTTTTATAAAGGTGAGTTTCACAAGCTCAGTAAAACGTTGACAAAAGTGATAAACCTTGAATCACAAGCAATAAATGAAATGTGTCCTAAAATTTCTGGATAACTTCGACTTACCGTTCTAGACAAAGATATTAGGAATTTCATCCAGTATATACAACGTCATGATACTTGGCCTTCTTCTTGAGTAGCCTTTAGACTATTATCGAATGAAGCCTTAAGAGATAGAATGTTGCGATCTATTTGGAGCGTTGAAGGCTGTAATGTAGAAGGAAGGGTGTTGGAAAATATTTTTGCAGAATCATCTGCAATTTTTTTGTAATATCTCCACACCCTTCACCATCCATTGCTACATTTATAATATAAGTTGGAATAACATGGCACAGTTTTTGGGATTATGACCAAAACAATACATCAATCTATAAATTTCATATGACCAAACTGGCTTTGATGGACTTCACAGGTGGAGAGACACACCTATGTTGTATTTTCTTCTAGACAGACGGTATTTTGGAGAAACTAATTTTGAGTTTCAGAATTTACCAAAACAATTTTTTTGATAGATGACATAACTATTTGTTTTGTTGGCTACATACTTTGTGGTTGATTTAAAACTTCATAGCTGGTTCTAGTTAGCAGTAAAGACAGAAAGATTTGGTGTCCTGTTCTAGAAGCAAGTTGAAAGCGGATATCTTGATGTAAATAACCAGACTAGGGCAAGGGTATCCTGGCTGCCAACCCAGATGCTTTCATTTTCTAAGCTGGTCCTCCAGTTTTGAACACAATTATGGTGATTCTCAAAATAGACCCATGTTGACTCCTCTTCTCCCTCCCTGTTATTCTCTAGGGCCCTGAGATTTAGCTAATCTGCCTTTCTTTTTTCCAAAATTGCATTGCAATTTGTTACTGCAATTTATCGCCTAAGATGACACACTCCTTCAACTGCTTTGTAACAACGTTCTATATATTTTAATACGTAAAGGATATTGCATATGCTGCCCTTGACCCTGCCGCTTAGTTTATTTACCTGGAGAAATCAAGCCACTCGTGTGAGTACGAAAAATACATATTTTACTATCTCCGAGTATTCTTTTATCGTTCTTCGCTTTAATTTCAAAGGCATGCTTTTTTATAGACTTGCTGCCCAACTTTCCCAGATACCCTTTTCAAGGTGGTGGCTGCGGAAAGTAATGGAAAAATTTCCATGAAGATATTGCTCAGTCTAACGGCAAAATTTTGTTTCCAACATGCGTTGGATATTCCACATGATATCACGCGAAATTTAATTTGCAATTCTATCGAGTACATTTGCTTATACAGCTCTATCGGGTCCAGTCATGCGACTCTACAATTCGGAGCGTGTATTTTTCCCCCCTTTCCTTCTTTATTTTCCGACCAATATCAGAACCGGAACTCTTAAAACGACAATATCCACACGCCGAACAGTGTTATAACTTAAAAATTCAAAACGTAAGCTCCAGAATTTTACGGGTGTATCGCGAACATTCCGACGCAATTACTTCTTAAGCCGGTAATCAGATTTTTCGTGACTTCAAGGTTTACTTACCAACCGTAGTATAACGGTAGAGAACTTTTATGATATATAATCTTTAAAATAGGAGAGAGACAAAGCTAGAGCGCAGCGTACTGCAGAATTGACGTAATAAACTTTGTTGTTGTTATTCTTGCATGTAATCTGTGAGAGCGTTTTCGACTTACGTTTATTGCCGTTTCTTATTGTTATGTTTCGCGTTGTTGAATTTTATATTATCTCCGAAAATTTGTGACATTGTTTACAGGCCAGACAAGCGGGTGCGCGGAAAAATTGAGCTACTTAAATCTTGAAACTAAAACCTCTGCATCCAGTGGATACTAGAATATTCCATGCTCGGAGAAGTTATGTATACTTTCGTGATTTATTGAAGCATGTGAAGGATGCACGTCTCTGTGATGGAAAATGGTTTACTTTGAATGTAATTCTGAGTATGGATGGTGAATCTAAATCTTTCTGTGCGGAAATTGTTTATGATTGGATTAGGTAGTTGCATATAAGAAATATTTTGAATAATACGTATTCATAGATTTATATTTAACATCAGAAGCCAATAAGGGATTCAATTGCTTGTTTTTCGTGTTAAAGCCTGCCCAGTCCACTTTTAATTTAGAGTTTAAGACTTTTAATATATAAAACTGCTTTGTCTATTGATTCCAACTAAATCTTGAGTACAACTTACCATTGAGGGTGTTACGATGCATAACATACAGTGAAGAAAAATGCTGGTTTGGATAGTTTCAACCACCACACTGCACATGTTAGCCTAAAAGCGAGGACCACAATTTCAATGTTTAGGTTTAGCCATGAAAGAAATTAAACAGTTTTGAGTAGTAGTACAAGGTTTCCATTTCTGAATTGGACACTATAGGCTATTTAAGGATGATGCAGTTTTCAAAACTAATCTCTTCAAGATGGTGATCATAAGCAACACTCTTGGAGATGGTTCCATGGGCTATCTACAGTTCGTTCTCATACTTTGTGGAATGTAGCTTAAATTTCTGCAATAATCCTCTTATGTACCTACATATAACTGGTAGGGTGTGTTGGCATGGTGCCCACCCCAACCTAAAAGTCTCTAGAGAAATGTGAGAGATATTGGGAAAAAACGTTCCCATAAAGCACACCTTCATCAAGTCTTCTTCCACAGCAATGTCTTTAATTCTGGCAACAGCAACAGATATTGTTTAGAATTTATGGTTACGTTTAAGCTTCCTTCCTCCAAGAGCATTGCACAGGATTAGTTTAAAGGAAAGTGGTGCTCATTTGTGATTAATTCTGGGATAATGTTCAGCCCATTAAACTCGAGCAATTTGCGCCGTCATAGACCAATTGAGGTGAAAATGCGCTTTGTCGCTGCATTAGTGTGGTAGTTGCCTTAATCTGCTGAGCTCAATTGTTGATATTATTTATTATTCCATAGGGCTAACGAGGCAATTTGTCGGGTCTGGCCCATCCTTCGGCACCGCCAAATCACAAATCAGAAAATCCATCAAGGAATAGACACACAATAAGTCCAGGGAATGGTGGCAAAGATCACCTGGGCAAATACAGGCAAAAGAGTTCCTAAAAGAACAGAAGCCTGAATTCGCTAGAGACCTGCTAGATAAAGACAGGAAAACCGTCAAAATGATAGTAGGTCTGTTGACAGGTCACTGTAGACTAAATAGGCAAATGTACAACATGGGCCTAGCAGAAGAAGCCATATGCAGATCTGCAAGGAGGAGGAAGAAACCCCAGTACATGTACTGTGCCACTGCGAAGGCCTGGCAAGGACAAGGTTTCTAATTTTGGCCAGAGAGTATCCCACAGCTCAGAGCTACATACAGGAGCCGCTCTCAAAGACGTTAAGTCTCATAAAGAGGGCAAAGTTAGAGGGCGCCTTCTAGGATTACTGGGGATCACAATAGACTGGGAAGGTGGCGGTGGAAGAGGCCCGTAAGGCCACGCCTAATATAATCTAATCTAATCCAATAGGGCTAACTATTCAAGTCAAAGTGCAGAGTGCTCCTGAAATTACAATTCTTTCTATCTCTAGCAGTATGTCTTAGAGCAGATTGCCTTCAAGAAGTGCTCCCTCGCTGTTGTCGCCACTGGAACAATTTTTGGTGTTCTAACTCTATCAGATTTTTCCAAAGGCCTAACCAACTTCTGTTTCCATTAGGGACGGCATTGTTGCTGCTTCCTGATATGCGACCACAGATTGGTTGTTTTAGAAATATGCAAAAGCCATCCGGCCCAAATTAAATTGGTTACAGAACTGGAACAGGATGAGTCCGCACAAACCGATCTTCTCAACAGCCACCCAATTATTTAGCCCTACCAAACACTTATTCTGTTTTACTGTATCCTATACCCTACATAAGGGGTTCGATAAAATGGATGTGCGTCTAAACATCGATTACTATGAGATAAGAAGAATTTTGGGAAAACAATGCCGAAGGATGCCAAAAA
>SMLS01061285.1:0-11156 GCA_004785975.1 Popillia japonica
CCGCTCTTACAAAAAAAAATATTGTGATATCTATCATTTATATGCCACGTTATCGCGTCAGAAAGGAAAGTCGGATGGTCCACTATCTTTCTTCGGCGCATATGGTCACTGTATCGAATTACGAAGTATGTATATGTATGTATGTAAGAGAGAAATATGATTTCGAGTGCTAGCTGTGTTAATGCCAAGATAAGAGAACGTATATTCTTAAGTTATGATTATGAATTTCGTTGATGCGTTTGGTTGGTGGTGTTGACTTGAAATATGGCCATTATTAATGATAATCCTAGCTATCTAGTAACTTTTAAAGAGAGATAACTTAAGAATTAACCGCTTCCTTATGGTTAGCATGCAATTGGCATCACACAATAAGACTAAAAGAGTCCCCATACAATGAATTATTTTTCAGTAACAATAGAGCCCCATTAACCTCTAATTTCCGCCATTTTAATGTATAAATTGTGAGTTTGGTAAGGAAACAGACGCACACATAGATACATATACATATGTTTGAGATTTATTCAACAAAAGAGCATTAGGTAGCCAACACATGTTTCACATAAATTACACGTGGGATTACGGCGGAGCAGGGACGAAACGTTAGTGGAGAGGCGTTATTCTCGCATTGTTTCTGGATAGGAAATAATTGGCTCTCCGTCGAGGATTCCCTACCACAGTAGAGCATTAGCGATATGAAGTGGTGTGCGAAAATTGCAGGCAATTTGTAGCATTTTTATAGATGGGTAATTGCACGGGTAGTTACTTACGTTTTATTCCATGTGTTCGTTTAGTTTATGTTGAGGTTTTTTGATTTATGGTAAACATTGATTGCCTCTATTACTCTATTATTGTTCCATAGATTTTCTATTGAATATCAGCTTGATAAATGAAGTGTGAAGTAGAAAAATTACAAGAGTTACGTTGCTAAGCTATGCTGAAATGGAAATAAATCAAAACAAAGGCGAATTGTAAAAATTAAAAGAAAATGGTACTGCGGTCAAAGCCAGTTATTAGTATTTCTCGAGTTGTGTCACACAACTATTCAGAATAACATTACGGAGCTCTTCGATTGCGTGATGTTGCTTATTCCAACTTTAACATTACGATAATAAAATAATTTTAATTTACATTTGACGGCTGTCAAAATTTGACGTTTCTCAAAGGCGTCACATTTGTACCAACCTTCGATTACTTAATTACATACTTAAAAGAGAATCCTAGTCTAATGAGGACATTGACAGGATTATTGTGTTTGAATCCTCGGGTCATCTGGCTATTTACAGAATTAGATTTTCCATAACAGATTATCAGTATAAATATGCTCCCATTCACCTTGTATTTCTCGCCAAAAAGACATTCCTACTACCATTTTCTATGAGATTAAGGTCAATTATCATGTCAAATTATTACAGACCAATAGTCTACAAGACAAACCTGCCTCGTATGTTGGAAATCACTCTTCCAATCTTGTATTGTGAGGCCTGCATACACCAATTATATGATGATTGAAGGGTCCTTTCACCAAGCAGTTTAAAAAGAACCACCATCCAATTTTAAATAATTAATCTCTGCAGTATCATTATTGGCGTTTGACACTTTTCTTCCATCTATAGTTTTCTCTTGGTCCTAAAGTTTGTTAATCACCATTATGCTAGATGGTCATTGGTTTGAATATCATGCCAAAATCCTCATACATGTATGCTATTTTTGTAGATTTCAAGAAAGCGTTTGATTCGGTGGATCGGAGAAAGCTTTGGATGAAACTGTATAAAACTGGAGTTAGTGGAAAAATTATTCGTATATTAAAAGCACTATATGACAAAATCCGTATAATAGTGCCCGGCTACGAAGAAACGCCGGCGTTCGTCAAGATGAACGCCGGTGTCCTCCAAGGAGATTCTCTGTCCCCGCTACTTTTTGCCATATTTGTTGCAGATATAGTGGAGTACTTCGCTAAACATGGGATAGAAGGAATAAAGATTACAAGCAGAAAATCCTTGGTAATGCTGCTCTACGCCGATGACATTGTACTATTTGCAAGATCCCCTATAGATGGAAACAAAAAACTTGAAATATTACACAAATACTGTGTGGAGAACAGTCTCAATCTTAACACGGAGAAAACAAAAGTAGTATCATTCCATAGAGGTAAGAGAAAGAAAGACCCAGGATACTTTATATATGACAATATTAAATTAGATTATGAAAAAAGTTATATCTATCTGGGAGTCCCCTTTTCTAATACAGGTATATATAAGGAAGCCTCGGAGTACTTTATCCGTAAAGCAATGCTAGCGAGTGCTAATGTTAATATGATACTGATAAAAGCTAAGTCTGATAGTCTGGAAACAAAAATAAGTTATTTCAGTCAATGGTAGAGGCAGTACTGATGTATGGAAGTGAAATATGGGCGCTTAGATATACACAGGCTATCGAGAAAGTTCAGGTAGCATTCTTTAAAAAGATCTTTCATTGGCCGATAAGCACCCCTAGCAGTATGGTACGCCTAGAGATAGGATTAACACATCTGAGAATCCAGGTTTTAAAAAGGGTTACCGCATTGTATGAAAAAATTTTAAGTATGCCCGAGGAAAGACTGCCTAAAGAATGTCTGAGAGCTCTGGTTCAGAAAGACGCCAAAAATGAAAATATGGAGACCTTCAACTGGCTAACACAAGTAAAGCAATTATATTGCTCAATCGGCGAGTATAATCTTGGTAATCCAAGTACTTCAAGCTTCGAATTGAAGAGAAAGAAAAATGATATAATAGAAAAAGCTATCAACAATGAACGTAGTAAAGATATCCAAGCTGCAATAACGTCAAATTATTCAGAGTTATATCGTAAAATAAGTTCTTTGGGAATGGGGGAACCATACCTATATCTTCGTGGGCCCATTTCTAGAACAAGATTAGTAAGCCAAGTCAGAATAGCCATTAAAAAGCAGATTAGACTGTATTTCAACCGCCAACTACAGGAAATACATACCGAAGAAGTATGCTCTATATGTAATTTACATAAGCCGGAAACCATTGAACACATCTTGTTGGATTGCCCTATATATCGACCTCTGAGAGACCAGCGGTTTCCCGGTGAGATGACAGTTGAGGAATTATTAGTTATCGGGAATAAACAACAATTGGATCGACTTTATTTTTACCTAAGTGGAGCCCTAAGACTAAGAGCATTTAGTACGGCAGAGTAGTTATTGTTTTTCATTTTTCTTTATACAAATGTATTAAAGAATTGTAGTAATTTTGGTTATATTTCATTTATGTAAATGTAAGTGTATTTATACGCATATACATATGAGCGGACCTGTACTACTTTGTTAAAGATCAATGTACATCTGAAAACAAATATACTATAATAATAATAATAATAAATTATGGTAGATTTAGTAACATTGAAAGGGTGTATAAGTTCTGGTACAGGCAAATTAAAACTATAACTTTTTCAATCTTTGTTTTCCTTAACCCATCAAGAGATTTAACTAGATTTTTGTCCAAACATTTTTTGAAAAATTTCTTTGCATCTTTTTGAAAATCCAAAACGTGTACGAGCTAGCGAAGTGGTTTCTGAAGAACTACAGTTGATAATTATCCTAGCAATATTTATAACTTTGATGAATCCAATTTCCCCAGCGATCACAATTGTCTCATTACTGAGATATTAGGGGAATTCCTTGATAATTTATCTACGTATCTGTCAGTTTACGTTACAAATAAATGTAAAAGAAAAAAAAAGAAATGGACTGTTTGGCATGAAACTTTAAGGACTTGGCAAAAGAAAGCCGCAATTAAGTAAATTCCTACTAGATGGCTCAAAAGGTGAGGCTAAAACTTTTTGATGTAGCAGTTAATATAATTACTTATTTGACATTTGACAGGTGACAGTTACTAAAAAATTGTCAACGTGGAATAATTCGTTCAAAATAATTGACGTCTGGTTGTTTCTCAATTTGAAGAGATTAACTCCATCCGACATCGGGAATCACCTGAACGAGATGACCTTTCTCGGCAGTCCCTTCAAATAACTTTGATCAAAGATTTGAAAATCTTCTCTTACAAAACTCTGATTTTTCAGGAGCTGGTGCCAGCCAACCACCAAACTAAATTGGCGTAAATGTCTTTTGGGTGGCTGAAAATCAATCACCCTATTTGAAGACGCTGAAACTTTTTCATTTGGTGGTTAATACAAGTGGTTTCTCTTTACATTTGACAGAGAATAATACCAAATCGTATACCAATCGTGTTTCGTAGAAAAATTATTTCAATACTTTCACGGATTAATTCGTCAATAGTTTCAACTTATAATTAATGCGAATTTTGGAAAAAATATCCAAACGGTTTGGGGGCTGCTCCTCACAAAATTTGAGGCTGCCTCAACCTGAGATTTTAAATCACCGGCCGAAATCAATTAACCCACCAAAACATAGCGTGCAACGACTGCATAAAAAATGCCTAATTTTTTGGAGAAATTAAGGGAGAAGGTGTGCTTGCACTTCTTTAAACATGTAGATGAACAAATAGCCAGTTTTGGACAATCAAGATTCCTCATATTCTGCATGAGATGGCAACCAATCCATTAAAAAGTGATCGTATTGCCTATTGTCTACTGAAACCATATGATTGGCCCAAATTTTTTTGAAGTTTACACGAACGAGCCCGCAAATTAGCGTACATTGCTGCATCAACGAAATCCAACCACACTTATGCGAAATGGTCATGGAAAGAGTGCTTATATGTCAACAACGACGTGGAGGCCGTTTTCCTTATGTGTTATTCTATAGATAACCCTATCTTGTGTACGTACTTTAGAATTCAATTAAAAAAACCTACAATTTAAAGAAAAAAAAAGCTGTTTTCTTTATTTTATTCAAATCTTCAACAAGATAACGTGAAGATGAAACATATAATAAATAACTTCAAATCTGATCAATCGTATAATAAATGATAGTACATAGTAATTTCACACACATCCTACACTCAAAGAAAGTAACTAACTAAAGGTAGCACTATCGTCTTCTAAGTTATGGCCTGCAGTATCTTGCACTTTTTCTGCAGGTATGGTTTCAAATTTTCTCATTTTCTTATCCTCTTTAGGCGGAACAACATTTTTTAGCAACGCCAAGTATTTGCTACCTTTCTCGTTTCCTTCAAAATCAACATATGTATGTCAGCGACAATTGCGGTTTTTGCAGAACCTGCTATATTTCAATAATACAAAAAATGCTCTCTTTTGCGGATATCATTTGGGAGTGTGAAATAATAGTATTTCTTGTGGCGGTGTTGCCTATATTGATCTATGTCTCAAAAATTTAAATTCTTGACCTATATGGTTTTTGCCAGAAACCCTCCAGTGTCATCCATATAATGAGAATGCTACAACTTTACTCCAATCTTAAATGTCAACTTTTATTTTACAATAAAATAATAAAATCTACCCTCAATATGTCCAACCTTGTATAGTTTATCATTACAATTATAGACGACACGATAGTATTGTAAATTATTTATGTTTGAATTCCTGATCCTGATTTTATAAGTCATTTAGTAATCAAAGGTTGGTACAAATGCGATACTTTTGAGAACTTCAAATTCTGACAGCTGTCAAACAGAAATTCTAGTTATAGAGACTTATACGAGAGTGAGAACAAGCAAAATATAATATTTCAACAACTATGAATTTTCCTGAAAGATGTCCAACCCCCAGACGTTCGTAATGTCGCTCTGAATCCTTTTGCTAACATAACCTAAGAAATCGTATTAAATGGCTTTGAAGACATGAAATTTATGAATAAGATTTAAGACATACCTAAAAATTTAAAAAACGAATCGATCAATTTCAAAAAACTAATCGCCAAAATGTAGTTTTTCAAACGACTATCAAAATAAAGTATTACTCGATAACAAAAAACTGCTTTCTTTATTTTATTCAAATCTTCAACAAGATAACATGAAGATAAAACATAATAAATAACTTCAAATCTGTTCAATCGTATAATAGTGATAGTACCTACATAGTAATTTCATCCATATAATGATTTGCTGCAACTTCACTGCGATCTTAAACGTCAACCTTTTATTTGACAATAAAATATTCAAATCTTCACTTCAATATGTCCAACCTTGTAACGTGTTTGTAACTGTATTCATCGCTAGTTTAGCACTACAATTATATGGGACGCAATAATATTGTAAATTACATATGTTAATTCTTGATCAATCAATTACCAGACCGATTCAAATACTATTCTCATTAGAGTACGCCTTTTAGAAATTATTTAGTAATCAAAGGTTGGTACAAATGCGATGGTTTTGAAAACTTCAAATTCTGACAGCTGTCAAACAAAAATTCAAATTATAGAGACTTATAGTTTGTAAATTAATTTATTGTGATATATGATTGGGTCAATTTTTGTTTGAAGACGACAATGGACCATATTAAAGAAAACTGGATGATTTAAATTTGGAGGTTATATGATTCCAGCAAAACGGTGTCACTGTCCACACAGGGCGCTACACCATCGCAGCCCCTCCAAGTGTTCAAGAACAATATTCCCCAAGAAAACTAAAAAATCGAAACTCGAAAAAATCATATTTATATAGCTTTTAAATATGTCCAAACTCACCCTAAATTGAATACATGCTACAGACAGATATGAAGAGTATAATAATCATTTTAAGTACGACAATAATAATCTTAATTACTTTAGGGTAACTATATCTAAGCTTATTTTCCTGCAATAAAAGTCTAATTAACTTAGCCCAATGTTATAAAACATTCATAATTACCCCTTTGTCATACTTTCATTTCAAATGAAAAATGAATTATGATCCATAATATTTATCTATTTACATAACTTTATAGATGGATCACCGCAGGTATTAAATACGAACAACAATATCGTGCACTGATTGTTACTTATTACTTCTGGGTAAAGTATTATATTACAATTACAATATTGGGAGAACTCCGCAATTACAATATGCTTAGACTTTCTATTTGCAAAATAGTTTACGAAACACAACACACAATAATGTATGTAAGTATCCATAAGCAAATTGTTAGTTAACAGCCAACATCCAAGATTTATTAAATATTGATGGCAATTAAATAAATCTTAATTATTTATTTCTAGTTGTGACTTTTAAGAGACTCTCTATTGTCAGTTACTTCATCTACGAGGAAGCCATTATATAAATTTGTGACATTTTAGATTCTAATATACATATATAAATTGGGTATTTATTACATATTATACTCAAGAAAATTGTGATATTTTAATCTTTTGTAATGTCAATTATGTACTCACAATCAGTGACGAACTGCAGGCACTTGTATACAGACACGTAATTCTTCGCAGGAAAGTAAGAGCATTTTTTTTCGCAAAAAAGAATCAATGATAAAAAGTTGACTTTCTTATCATAACATGCCTAAATATAGTGATTTTAGTCCCAAAATATCTAGTTGCACTTCTGGGTGTAATACTTCTAATGTCACTGTTTTATTATATCTTGTCGTTTACTATATTTGCCACTTTTAATCCGAGCATATACTTCACCTTGCGGATTACAACGGTTACATCTAAACTCCCGTAAAGTTCGAACAGGATCTGAAAACCTATTAAGTTCTCTCCGAATAGATTAATCGTCTTGCGGAACGTTGACATGAGAAACCAATTCGGCAGTACTCGCCTCGACCATCATTATATTCAAATGCATCCCAATCGATCTTAAATTTATCCAAATATATGTGCATACCCGCCAAGATCGGGCGTCTTATATCTCACTCCTGAAAGGCACCGAAGAGCAGCAGGATCATTCATAGTAATGAACGAGCTGAACGTCTTGTAAACATATGGATGCCTGCAATAAAATAAAATATACTCCCACAGACATTCTGTGGATTCTATTTAGATAATTTGGCAATTCTCAGCGAATGTTGAAGAGTTACAGTTACTTAGATATGCATACAAGTATGTACACGATGACCAAATTTCATTCAAATTTGTGGTCATATGCAAAGTTTGGTAAACATATTTAGAAAAAAATAAAAATTACAATCTTTTCCAATATTTTTTAATTGAATTACAGATTTCCATTTTGCAAATTTCAATATAAAGTTTAATGTTATCCGCATAAGCGAGAACAGGGGAAGTAAAGGAAAGTAATAAATCATTAATAAACTTTGCATATGACCACAAATTTGAATTCTAAACAACTTTTTCAAATAACTTTTTCGGATATGTTGTCATCTAACCTCACTTTTTGTAGATTCGCGGCATATTTTTCAAATTTACCGCCATACTAGTCGTAACGTGACGTGTGTCAAAATAAATTTTGTGGTTCTTAGACACGCACAACCTATCCCTCAAAAAAAATTTTAGGGTATTTCGATAATAAAAAAATTTCCCAGATGTTGCAATGTTTATGCCGGTCACTGTATATACTTATAGCACACCAATATGTAATAAATATTAAAAATTCAGTTTGTTGGTTTGTTTTGTATTTTCAAATATGTTTGCATTTTTTTTACATTTTTGACAGATGGAGGAGTGCATTTGAATTTCTGTAACTGTAAAGATATTTAATTTGGAAAATGGATTTGTTCCACCAGTCCTCAAACTAATCCAATCTTATCTGAGTGATCGTAAATGCTACATACTATACAATGGATTTTATTCACACGAGTTATCTCCCAGCTCTGGTCTACCTCAAGGTACAAATCTAGGTCCTTCCCTATTTAACCTATTTATTAATGATTTATTACTTTTCTTTACTTCCCCTGTTCTCCCTTATGCGGATAACATTAAACTTTATAATGAAATTTGCACAAACAATGACTCATTGCTCCTTCAGTGCAACTTGAATAGTTTAGTGATATGGTGTCATCAATATAAACTCTATATTAATACATATCACCAAATGCTATGTCGTCTCGTAAACACCAAGTTCTTCGTCATTGGACTTTAGATTGTATTATATTGTATAAGAAGTGTCGTACAGGCTCTATAACCTCACCTCACTGCGACCTGTTGGTCTATTGTGAATACCCCATTCTTTCAGTACCCTAATCCGATGTTCCTAACGAATCCCAGGATTAGTTTGGGTGCCAAGGCCTTAATCTGTTCAGGCGTTACAGTCGCCTGTCCTAGATGCTAAAACCTTCGCCGGCCCAGTGCTTCGCAGTCGCAAGGTATGTGCTCGGCTGTTTCAGATCTCGCAAAAGCGACACAAGTCTTGATCAGCTTTGTCCATCTTTCTGAGGGGGTACTTTAGAGGGCAATGCCCAGTAAGTAGGCCGGTAAGGGACCTTAAGTTTGATTATCTTAGATCAAAAAGTTTTTTATTACTATTTGGCGAGCAGTTGATGAATTTCTTCGCTTGTGTTTGTCCGGGTGTTTTCCTCCAGAGGAAAGCCATTTCTTTTGCTTCCCAATCTTTAAGTTCCTTCTTGAGCTGGTGTTTTGACACGCGAAAGAAGGGTTCCGGTCCAAGGAAGTGCATGTTTGCGGCTTGTCTAGCAAGTTCGTCCGCGATGTCATTTCCTTTGGTATTCGTCTGCCCTGGAACCCACATTAGGGAAACCCTGTTGTTTGTGGCCAGTTGCGTCGCATTCATCCGACATTCCCAGACCAACTTAGACTCAAACCTGTGAGTGGCTAGAGCTTTCAGAGCGGCCTGGCTATCGGTGCATATATAGATGTTGGCATCCTTCAAGCCTTTGTCTAGGTTTTCTCGGATGCAAAGATCTATAGCATGTATCTCCGCTTGAAAGATTGTTGGAGATGCTCCTAGGGCTCTGGAGATAGTCATTGGTCCATGAACGCCAACCCCTACCCTGCTGCTGGTTTTGCATCCGTCTGTATACCACACACGTGCTCCATTTTCAAAGTTGGGTCCACCAATGGTCGCTCGTGATGCAATTTGACAGTCATGCTGCTCGTTGGTTTAGTTAAGGATGGAATCTCTTCTAGAATCCTTAAGTGTCCGGTTAAGTTACCCTCTTTAAATCGATGTGATATACTTAGCCGGTGAGCAGTAAGAACTGCAGTTCACTTAATTACCAGGTGCAAGGGTGCTAATCCCAGTAATACCTCCATTGAGGCAGTTGGGCAGGTGCGCATCGCTCCTGTGATTCCCAGACATACTAGTCGCTGCAGTTTCTGCAGCTTACTTTGTGCTGTCTTTTCGTTGGTTTTTGGCCACCAAACTAGGCTAGCGTACGTGACCATGGGTCTCACAACCATTTGATATAGTCAGTATATCATTTTTGGTTTAAGACCCCAAGTTCTTCCAAAATGTCTCTCGCAAGACCAAAAAGCCGTTGTAGCCTTTTGAAGAACTTGATGTAGGTGCTGGTTCCAATTTAGTCTGTAGTCGAGAGTGATCCCTAGATATTTGACTTCACTGGAGTAGTTTAGTTGTACACCATTCAGGAACACTGTGTCCAGCGAGTATTTCCTTCTATTGGTGAATGGGACAACAACGGTTTTGCTTGGGTTGACAAAGAGTCCTTGCTTACAGCACCAGTTGCTGATGGTGTTAAGGGCCTGCTGCATTAGGTCCGTAATAACCTTTTCATGCTTGCCCTTTATCGTAACGACTAGGTCATCTGCATACCCGTATGCGTTAAAGTTTTTCCGTAGTATGTTGAGCTGTATTGACTGTTTTGGAAAATAATTTATTCATTTGTATGTATGTAGTTACATGTATGTATGTGTGTTCGATCGATGCTTCTCAATTAGTTTGTGAACTACGAATACATACACGATCGGTAAGTATGCACGGTTTGATACAGAGTAAAATTATTTTGCCAAAATCGAACAATTCCACAAAACAGAATGACACCTCCAAAAAAGAGAAACGCCTTATCAATAAATGACAAATTTGCAATAATTACACACACAAAAAATGGTGAGGCTAATGTGCAGGTTGAAAAAGCTTTGATCTATTGCATTCCACTGTATCTACAATTTGGAAAAATCGTTCACATTTTAGTTACACTTTAGTTATTTTTATCCTGTATGAGATTTGTAACCTGTTATTATTCTATATCTAAAAAATATCAGAAGACCGGATATCAGACAATCGAAGAGTTTCATAATCCTATTCTGAATTCTTGTATTGACATATTATTTATTTTAAATG
>SMLS01061296.1:0-10320 GCA_004785975.1 Popillia japonica
TGATCAGCTGTAGAACGTTTTCTCAAGTTTATTTCAAACACAGGTCATAAATCAGAACAAGTATCAAATGCTGTTACTTCAACTTTAACTCAATTTGGAATTGATATTTCAAACTGCCGAGGACAATCTTATTGACAACGCAGCAAACATGGCAGGCATATACAACGGCCTACAAGCTAAAATAAAGGAAATTTCTCCTCTAGCCGAATATGTTCCTTGCTCAGCACACTCGCTTAATTTGGTAGGTGAATGTTGGATTGGATTGTGAAGATTTATTTAATGATTTTGCTGCGCTTAAGTGTAGACGCGCTTTGTAACACGTTTTAGATATACCTATATCATTTGTATAAGAATAAATTTAAACTCAATTAAAACATGGTTTCTTTATTTGAAACCTATTTATTTACAGTGACTTATGAAATTCCAGCTACTAGTGTAGCTGTATTGTATCTTGTCTATTGACGGCAAACCCTTATAAAATAGGGGCGGCTAATACTACAGGGCCTAGGGCGGCCAAGCCTATAAATCTGCCACTGATCCTACACATTTCATGGCTTCAAGAAGGGACAGTATATATGTATATTGAAGATAAGGAGACTAATACGTTTTTTGGCTACGCCTCAGCAGCGAACGATTCGCTTCGGAAGTAGTTCGATAATAATAATAATAATAATAATAATAATAATAATAATAATAATAATAAACTAATAATAAAATAATATTAATAATATTTCTTTGTTTCAGCATATCATATACCCACATACAGATAGAACGTATACAGTAAAGTACGTACAGACATGAACGAAACAAGTCAAAAATGTAGAAAACAAAAGGCACACTAGCACAGGTTTGCTGAGAAATAATCATCCAAATTATAACAATTTATATGTAATAGATTATGTTTCACGGTTTTTCTAGATTTGTAAAAGTTGCTTATTTTCTTAAAATCTTAATCTGGATTAATTTGTTTTACTGTAATTTCTCAATTCTCATTCAAAAGCAAGACCTTAAGTTGCTCTACAGTCACAAACGTAATAACAGCCGGTGCCTCCTAATTGGCGAAAGGTAGTGAGGTTGCTAAATTTTATTGTGGTTATTGCTTCAAAATCCTTGAAAATATAGGTATGTTTCGAACGATTAGTGCTAACTCAACAAGAGTCTTTAGACAGAAAATTGCGAAATAATGAATTCGCATTTAAGTAAAGTAATGTAAAGATCGCATTCGGATAAAGAAACAGAAGTAGGCATATTACTTTATGTCGTTCTCTATTATAAAGCTTACAGTAGTTCTAATTTTCAGTCGAAAATATTGTTCTGTTCAAATGGGTGTCCTGAGTATTTCTTGCCTCGAATATTCAACTTCTTTCCGATTTCCTTCGGAATAATAGTTATTTACCTACCTACTCTGTGTTTTAATAAGGAGCTACCATGTTTTTTAATAAGGCGACTAAATCGAAAATAGCCTGCTATAATATAGGCTTACGATTGGTTTGTTGCCAGTCATGTTTACGCTGCCAAAATTTGGTATTTAAGCGATGCCATATTGTAGACACAGCTGATTGAGTAAATATTTCGTTAAATATTTTTGTATTATCTTTATGTGTTTCTAATATCTTTAAACAGAGAGAATATGGAGGAAATATTAAAAAAGATTAGAGATATGAGAGTAGAGATAAACAAAAAAATAGATGGTAACAATCATGCTATCGAAGAGATGAAAAAGCAAATCAACAATTTAAACGAAGAGCTGATCAAAACAAGGGACGAATTAAAAGAGGGAGAGGGAGAAAAAGGAACTGATAAATAGAATAACTGCGCTGGATGAATCGGAGGAAAAACGAGACCGACTAAAAAGAAAAAGTAACATAGTACTTAAAAATGTTGAATTTCAGGGAGAAGACTTCAAAGAACGAGTTGCAAACTTTATTAAAAAACAATTAAAGATTGACATTGAATTACAATATGCCTACAGTGTGAAACAAAAAATAACTGCAGCGAAACTGAGGAATATTAATAAAAAAAAAGAAGTAATGGTACAGAGAAGACAACTCAAGGAACAACCCATATACATATATAGAAAATGACATGACCTTCAAGGAAGGAAAAATACTCCGCGAAATCCGAATAATAGCAAAACGTGAACAAAGTAAGCGAAACAAAGTTAAGGTAGGACACAATAAAATAACAATCAATGATAAGACTTGATTGGAAAGATATCTGCTCGGTTAATGACACAAAAAACTCATAGAACAACAAAAAACCGGCTTGATAATAAGGAAATCGACTAAGCACATGAAGAAGGACAAGGAAAGGCAAATGAAAAAGGTAACAGAATATGCATTTGGACTATAAGAACTATGTTACAACCTGGAAAGACGGATGAAATTATAATGGAGATGGAAAAGTACAAGATAGATATAGCAGCACTACAAGAAGTAAGATGGAAGGGCTCAGGGCCAATGGACAAGCAATCACATACTGTATTATATTCGGGAGATGATAAGCAAGGTAAAAATGGAGTAGTGCTCGTAGTAACGGAGAAAGTGAGAAGCAAGTCATAGAATATAAACCGATCAATGGAAGACCAATATACCTAAGAATTAAAGTAAAACCTCTAAATCTATCCATATTAAATGTGTATGCACCAACAGAAATGGCAGATGAAGAGTTAAAGAATGAAGTACCTGAGCAAATTGAAAGAGCTTACATATACCAAAAGAAGATACTATAGTAATCCTCGGAGACTTCAACGCACAAGTGGGAAAAGAAGATCATTTCAGCGATGTGGCAAGTAAATTTACAGTACATGATAATACAAACAACAATGGACAGAGACTATGTAACTTGGCAGCGTTAACAAATACGTTTATTGTCAGCACAAAATTTAAACACAAAAATGCTCATAAGGTTACATGGAAGCCGCCTCGAAACCAGAAAGAACATCAAATAGATCACATATTAATAAACAAGAATAAACAATCATCAAAACGGGACGTAAGAACATATGGGGGCGCTTTTGCGGATACCGATCATTACATGGTGATGGCAACTATAAAACAAAAAGTAAAAAGCTTTAGGAATAATAAAAGATACCAGTGTCAATGCGCAATAGATAACTTAAATGCTCCACTAAGAAGAAACAGCCACGCCAAGCACATAGAAGAACAAATCAAGCACAAAGGTAAAGAGCAAAATAATATCGAAAACGAATGGCGACAATTGAAAGGGACAATATTAGATGTAGCAGAAACATATATTGGTACGAGACAATTTGAACGAAAGAAGGAATGGATTAATCAGGAATGTATAGAATTAAAGAAAAATTTAACTGCTAGATTAAAATGGATACGTACCAGAGAAAGTTGCGGTAAAAATACTTATGAGAAATTGAGAAAAAAGCCAATAGCTTAATAAGAAGAGCCAAACGGGAATGGACGAACGGTAAAATGACATAAATTGAAGACGATAGGACTCAGGAGAATATCAAGAAATTTTACCAAAGAATAAATCAACGGAAAATATGTAACAAAAATTAAACAAATGTAAAAAACAAAGAAGGAAATCTAGCTGAAAGTGAAATGGAATATAAGGATATATGGAAGGAATACTTTACGGAACTGTTGGTCGACGATAATGAAGAATTAACAATGGAAGAAGAAAGTTGCGAATCGGATGCTGAAAGCTCAACAATCGAAGAACCGACAATCGGGGAAGGAAGAAACATTATTCATAAATGCAAGAACGGAACGACGCCAGGGAAAGACAACATAAACATGGAACTAATAAAATACGGAGGAACAAAACTGCAAGAAGCAATATTCACGTTGATAAAAAATATTTGGAAGGAGAAAAGAATGCCAACAGAATGGGAACGCGGTCAAGTAATAACGATTTATAAGACAGGGGATCAGCAGATGTGTAAAAATTACCACACACTCCTGAATACGACTTATAAAATAATGACTACTCTGATACACAATAGACTAGCAACTAATTATAAAAATATAATAGGAGACTATCAAAACGGATTTATAAGGGGTAACTCAACTGATGGGATCCATGACGTCAAGCATATCATTGAGAAAGCGTATGAATACAACATGGAACTAGAAATATTATTCATCTATTTCCAACAAGCGTTCGACTCTATAAAGAGAAAACAACTTATGGAGGCATTAAAATACTTAGGAATAAACAGCAAACTAACAAGGGAACACCGGCGGGTGTCCCTCTCCGATTTCGATGAAACTACAGATCGAACGAGTACCTCAAAATAAGAGACGTATTTTTTTTATCGGCGTATCCGCACGATTTTGGGGTACAGCCCCCTCCAAAGTTTGGACAATTTTTCAATTTTTGCAAATATTTCATAAAATATAACAGATATTAAACTTTCTTCTTAACATAGTTTGCAGCATATTCCATGCAATTTGCGAATACGGACGAGGTGTCCGTATTCGCAAAAAGTTAATAACGCGGGACGGAGTTCCCATATCCCCCATTTTTTAAACATTTTTTCTTTTTCTTATTAATCACAAGAAGGCTGCTTTTACAGAGAATACGATGATGTATAACAAGTTTAGAAAATGAATAATTGTAGAAATAGAAAAATAATAATAAAGCTTCAAAATTAGTAAACTTGTCTATTGATATAAATCCAATGAACTATAACAAATCCGCTCTCATCAGCGTAATATACGTTGCTTCGGCCAATGTCAGTGATATAAGGTCTGACGTCATTAATAAAAGTATCGCTTACTAACTTTAGGTTTTCCATATCAGTACGCGTAGAACGAGTAATAAATGTTGTTATCTTACGTGATACTCTTTTATGTACCTTCTTGAACTGCCATATCCGCCAATGTCCTGCTTTAAATGATTCGTGTCCAATTACTTCTTTAGCTTCTAAAGCCCACCGTCGAAGATCGATGTTGTGAATTATTTTTTCTTCGATATGGGGTACCCCGTCCCCCGTTATTAGCTTTTTGTGAAGATATCTACCTTGGGAGCATGTATTATGCTAGAAATTATGTTAAGCAAAGAAAATTATATCTGTTAGAGAGTTCATTTGATTTATATCAATAGACAAGTTTATTAATTTTGAAGCTTTATTATTATTTTTCTCTTTTTACAATTATTAGTTTTCTAAACTTGTTATACATCATCGTATTCTATGTAAAAGCGGCCTTCTTTTGATCAATAAGAAAAAGAAAAAATGTTAAAAAAATGGGGGTATGGGGTACTCCGTCCCCCGTGACTAACTTTTTGCGAATACGGATGACGCCACCCGTAGGGCCATGCAATATGCTGCAAATTATGTTAAGAAGAAAATCTGTTATAGTTTAGGAAATATTTGCAAAAATTGAAAAATCGTCCAAACTTTGAAGGGAGCTGTACCCCAAAATCGTGCGGATACGCAGATAAAAAAAAATACGTGTGTCTTATTTTGAGGTACTCTTTCGATCTGTAGTTTTATCGAAATCGGAGGGGGACACCAGCCGGTGTTCCCTTGTAACAAGATAGAAAACGAAAGTGAAAAAATGAGATTAAAAATCAACGAACAAAAAACCAAAATAATGACAACAAAAAAGCAACGAAAACAAAAACAAGTTAAAATCGGCCAAATCAGTTTGAAGTAGTGAACAAGTTTAAATATTTGGTAGTAACGATAAAAAGCAATGGGAACAGAAACTTACAGGTGCAAAAAAAATACAGATAGCAAACGGTACATACCGTAGCTATAAAACAATAATAGGTACAAAACGAAATCCGAGCTCGAGTAACAAAAATAAAAATATATAAAACCATGATAAGACTAAACGTTTTCGCTGTAATACTTAACTTTGTGCTCTTCAGTCCACTTTACAAATTTTTGATAAGCATTTTGATATACTTTTCGCGATTTCGTTGGAATTAGTCCTGCGATAACATCATTGGCAATTTTGGATATATCTGGTGGTGTAGAATGTAACACTTCTTCGCACATTTTCGATTGCAAAAATACAAAACTGTGAAATTTGAAGTATTTGACAGTTGTTGAAAAACCGTTTATATGATTATACAGTTCCTGAGTAACCGTTAAAAATTTAATGTTTTCATTGGCTGATTACATTTTTTTACTAGTAAAGATATCAGAACATTTCCTTACTAATAAAAAAATGAACTGGTTCAATGTGATGTATTGAGTAGTAAAATGGACATATTTTAAAACGTTTGAAGAAAAATCAGTTTTTTTCAACTCTCTGCTTGTAAAACTGGATCCATAGCCCAGTACATCTGGACTATCAATATCGCCTCTAAGAAAACGTGCTACTTTTGGGCGTGGACATTTGTCTGGATACGAAAAACAAGTTATACTGAACATGTACAAGAAAATTATTGGCAGTAATACTATAATAAAGAAAATACAGATAACACTGCACATTTCAAACACTTAAGGTAATATACATAAATATGTATACAGGGTGTCCCGGATTTTATTTTACAGGCTGTAACTCCACACTCGGTATATTTACGATTAAATATTTCAAATAAAAGTTGCTTTACCTATTAAAGTCTACGAAATGACAGAGTCAGTTTTACATTTGCTTATCGTCTTGAAGGTCGTTTGAAGGTCAACTTTTGTTTTTTTAAGAAAAGCTATATTTTTGAGTGCAACGTTATATTAGCCAGAAAGATACAAAAAGCTTTTGTCTGAAGAATTTTCCTTTTACGTTTACCGTTATTAAAATAATTACTGAAAAACCCATTTAGAGGACTTGTCTAATAATAGAAAGCTTTGGAAAATTAACAACCTTTATGCTTGACAAATAATATGCATATGCCAGTTTCTTTATGGCGCGTGTTTACTCTAACTTTTGTTGTGTGTTTCCTGATTTTTTTTTTTGATTTTTCACCATTGTGTTTTTGTGTTTTGACTATATTCGATTACATTAATAAATTCACCGAATACATACACCCCCAATGAGTATGTAGACATGTTATTAGTTTATGGACAATGTATAGGAATTCCCAAAAGAAGCGCGCGTGTATCGAGAACGATTTCCAGAAGGTGGCCATCCATCACATTTGACTTTCAGTAACGTGGAGTCAAAAGTGTTAGAAATGAAGAAAACATTATTAACGTTTTGGCCTACGTGGGGATAAACCCTCACGTTTCTCTTCGTGTTCTGGCAGCAGAAATTGGAATTAGCAAAACGATCGTACACAGAAATTTTAAAAGCACCCAGATATCATCCATTTAAAATTCATGTAGTTCAGGGTTTGACGCCTAACGATTTTCAAAGAAGTCTTGATTTATTGCACGCCCACATATTTTAGCAGAAGAAAATTTAAATGTTAAAAGGAAACTGTAACTGGACAGCGTTATTTAACATTTCTGCAGAATGTGTTGCCAGGTTTAATGGAAAATATTCCTGTCGAAGATAGAAGAAGAATTCTGTGGCAACAAGATGGTGCTCCAGCTCACAATGCCCGTATTGTCACTGACTACTTAAATATGATTTATTCTGAGAAATGGATTGGTAATAGAGGTCCGATGCCTTGGCCTGCGCGTTCTCAGGACTTGTCTTGATTTCTTTCTGTGAGGGTATTTAAAGGAAATTGTATACTCTGAGCATTCTATAAATTTGGAGGATTTGAAGAATAAAATTCCAAAGGTTGGTAAACAATAACGACGAGAAATGGTAATTTCTGCATGAACGGAGCGTTAATGCGCCGTATGGAGGCTTGTGTGCAGACCGGTGGCGCACAATTCGAGCAATTGCCGTAAATTTTTTATAAATAAAATAATTATTAAGAGAAAATAATGCTAATTGTATGATTTATTGGCAAAGAGTTAGTAAAATACCTTTCGTTTAAAAAAATGTCTCAGACAAGTTTCCCAGTATTTCTGGAAAAAACTGCAAATGTAATTAAAAAACTATTCAGACAAACGCTATTTGTATTTATCTGGTTAATATAACGCTACATTGAAAAATATAGATCTTCAATACGATAAGCAAATGTAAAACTATGTCATTTCGTAGACTTTAAGATGTTAAGCAACTTCTATTTGAAAAATTTAATCGTAAATATACCGGGTGTGGAGTTACAGCCTGTAAAATAAAATCCGGGATACTCTAATATTAAGGAATAATTTCACTACCATTACCATACAAAATGAGTTGGAATAAAGGCGCTGCTACCTACCTTTGAGGACACTATTAAATACATCCTTAAAATCATACATAAGCTTTTTACGATGGAAAATGACTACTACATTAAACAAAATCTTAAAGACAATAAGGGAAGATCAAAATGTATCTCCAATGAGTCGTTAAACCGTGTATAAATTAATAAAGATGCTTAATTTTAAGTAAGTTTGCGCACTAATTATTTGGGTGTTTTATATAATACAGAGTATGTATTAACAGCTAGTTAAAACGTAATGGCAAAAGTTTACTCCTGATGATGTTTTGTGGAGACGAAGACATTTATCTGCAATATTAAAATATCGAAATGAGCAACGCCCAATCTATTATTTAGACGAAGCATGACTGAATATATTATATCCCCTTACTGCATAGTGGGTCATATTTGGCACACTTAATATTTCTTTAAAATATCCTATGTAAATTAAGCTCTATACCAAACTGTTTACGCATGAATGTTCATATATAGCACAAACATCATATAACTGTTAACCCAGCGCCACCCTAATGCACCATCATGCACCATTGTGAAGTTTCATGCAAAAAATGCACATGTGCGCCAAGGTTGCAACTGACGGTACCTGTTTCGATCATCGATCATTGACGTTTCTATAAAATATATTGAGTTTAAAAAATATCTACATAACGATTAAACTGTAAAGAAAGGATTTCTGCTGTTTTTTGACAACAAATATGTTTGTACCATATATGACACAAAATCAAAAGTCAAAATTTCTGAAAGAACTCATGAAATAGGAATTTTTTAAATATTTTTAACGTAATTTTGAGGATATATTTCACCTCATACATTTTCGTCATACAAAACAAAAAAATCATGCAGTAAGGGGATATATTAGTAGGTATTTATAGATGGTGTAACTACGGGTTTCAAAAATCCTACTGGTAAACGAAGACGCTTAATTATTTTATATATTGGTTTTAAAAATGGTTTTGTTGACGATGGGTTACTACTATTTCAAGGAAGAAACCAGTCGGTTACCATGATGAAATGGATGCAAATTTTTTTGAGTGATTTAATAATATCTTAAAGAAATTACCTGACAAGGCAGAAATGCAAGAATGGTTATTTCAAAAACAAAAACCGTTTGATCCCTCCATGATGCGATTAGAGTTGTTGGAAATAATAAATCATCACAAGTAACATTACAATGTAGACGCAGTGGACGAAATGGCAAAACAGAGTAACAAAATTTTACTTATGTAAATTATCACCTTACCATTGTACATTGAATTCTATTGAATTAGTTTGGGCACAAGTAAAAACTGAAGCAGCTGCAAAAAATAAAAGCTTTGAATTAGCTAAAGTGGAAGAACTTTAATCACAATTACAAATGTAACCTCAGAAACGTGGACAGAATTGTAGAACATGTAATTAAAGAAGAAGTACTGTAGAATTATGTACATATGTACTTAATAAGAGTAAAATATAATGTCATTATTGAAAAATTAAGTTACACCAGTTTTTGTCGATATTAGTTTGGTGGACCAGCTAGTGCTGCTTTTAATTGTAATTTATAATAGTATGTAACATCAATATTAAATTCTGAAATACAAATTGGATGTTTTGATGTACTTCAAATATAATACAAATAATAAAATACAAATTAACACTATCGTGCACTTATTTTTTTACAAATACGTTGTATATATGAAATTTAGTTAAATAGCACAAGCAAGCGCAGCAATTGTGTTCGCATATGTGATAGGTACAAAATTTTTTATAACGAGCAAATTTTTTTAGTAAATAATACGGATTTATATCGATATTACTTGATGTATTATTTTTTAGGTTATGATATGATTACAGTTGTCAGTTTAAAATTTATAATTAGGAATATACGTACATGTGTAAGTAATAGATGGCACCATTCACTTTTACAAGTTGTTAATTAATTCTGCAAAATTTATGATTTTATTAACTAAGTTTAGAGATGATTGATATTTTAATAATTATACTGTAATACTTTCTTACTCAATTAATCAATTGTCATCACGTTTCAATTTGTTGTTTTATAAAACTTAAAAACTAAACCTTAATTTATATTTGTGCTATAGACTTTTTGTAGATTTTTTAAATGAATAGATTGTTCAACACTAGCTCACTTTC
>SMLS01061306.1:0-11142 GCA_004785975.1 Popillia japonica
AACCGGACGTTGTGGGTAGGGCCGCGTCTTCTTCTAGACGTCTCTTCTGTGCGACGTCTAGTCGTGATGCGCTGTCGGTGGTGTCCATCGCCGTCGTCTCCTCTATGATCGCCGCCATCAGTGCCCTAATAAGGACACTGGAGGTACGATCCGCTGCCGCTGTCGTCCGAACGCGCCGGTCTCGCAGTGAGATACTGCCGTTCGTGGGAACCGGAACTCGCTAAGTGCGATAACCCTGCTACCGCGGAGGTAGTAGGGAGAAAGTCGTCTGTCGCTTATATAAGGTTGCTGCGTGGAAGTCAAGACGTCCGCTCAGCACCGCTACTCGCTGTAGACTATAGTTAGTACGAGATATAAGTTAGTACGAGATATGGTAACAAATAGCGTGTGTGACAACTATGTATTTATACGGCAACTAAATACTAAGCCATATTAAGATAAGCCAAAATAACTGTATCTATAATCTTTTAAATTCTGTTTTTTTTATAAAAACAGCTAATTTGTTCCGTACTCACGCTTTACAACACAAAATGTATGAATTGTACTTCCGCCTTTTGATTTCCGTATATAACAGTTCGTACAAAAGTAATACATAGCAACATAGCCGTATATTTCAATACCTTGGAGCTTACTTAGCTAGCGCTTTAGTTCGGATCCCTCCCATCTTGATAAAATTAAAATAAATATTTGTCTGTATTTAATCAACTATTGCTTTCCAGCTCATAAATAGGCCAACATACACGACTGAATATATTTAAATTCGCACTCGTTCTAGCGGACACCATATACATATACCCTCTTCAGTCCAGAGGTGTAGTCCGCTGGACATTTTATTAGATAGGTATAAATAAAATTCTGTGTGAAATTGTATGCTTAAAAGCCCATGCCCAACATACTAAACATCTCCTTTGAAATATGTATAAACATCGCGTGCAAACTTTGTGACGCTGCACACGTGGTTTAGTAAATTAGGTTTGTAAGTGCGTTGAGGTTATGTGGTAACCATTTGCAATCATGGAACGAAAAGGTAAATAAAATAATTTTTACGTAAAAATAAATAAACAAACGTGTTAGAAGCTATAGTTTGATAAAAATACGATTTTAATTTAACGTTATTTTCTGCTTTTATTAATAATTTCAATGGTAAAAGTTGTTGTTTATTCCTTGTCCAGCAGTATGGACATTGGGACTTACTTTTGTTCCAATATGTATTTTTCTTTTTAGGTTTTATCAAATCTTGGCCTCTTACCGATGTCGAATTAGAAAGAATTGCTAATGAAAGTGATTTATGTTAACGTCAAGTGACGAGAATGAAGCTCTTAATAATCCGGCATATAACGGATGGAATGTGGATAGAGATGAGATGGAAGAAAGTTCGGAAGAGGATGAAGAAGATAATGTCCCCACTGCTGTTCTTAGAAATAACATTCAGCAAGCTCAAGCTGAACTAGTGAAGAGTTTGCGTTATTTTAAATTGAAGATACCATTTGGTATGCTGATGCTGATCGTGAAGATTGGACACCACTCGATTATTTTGGACAATATTGTCAAGAAGATTTTTGAATACTGTTGTCAGACCAAAGTAACAGGCGTGCAATGCAAGATAATGTAGTAAAGTTGTTTCGATCTACCCCTGAGGAATACCAAAAAGTTGTCGGTATTCATATTTTAACTGGAATATTTAGACTACCCTGGCTCAGAATGTATTAGTTTTTCGCTTGAGGAATTATCTAGACATATGGTGGATAATTTAGTTATTTCAGAGGAGGAAAAGATGACTAACAAGCTTTGAAAAGTTCAGCCAATTTTGGACGCTGTTAGAAACAAGTGTACGACTCTACAATTATCAAAACACTTGTCTATAGATGAACAAATGATTCTCTTTTCAGGAACAACAGCTCTCAAACAATATGTGAAAAACAAATCTAACCTGTGGGCATAACAAAGTATGTGTTGGTACCAAGACCTTATCTAATACCAAGACCTTATCTAATCCTATTTGTTGCATTTTTTACTATACATATTATAAAATATCTTTTCAACATCTTGGGACTGAAGAGTATACGCACTTTCTATGGAAGTTGTCTCGGGCTTGGGTTCCTCTCGGGGACTGCTTACAAATAAAAAGACACTAAACGTAAATGTATATGCTACATTAAATCTATTTAATATAAAATACCCATCCCAATATTAACATGAACTTGATTGTTACTGTTTTAATAATTTCAGCATGGTTAGCTAGCCTTTGTCTCTATTGCCAGTTCTTTATTCGTCAGTATCTTTACCCAATTTATAAATAATAGAACTAACACTTTTTACTTCTTTTTAAGATCAAAAAATTTGCCATTAGACATATTTAATGGCATTTGGTGGTGATATACTATTGGAATTTATTTATGTGCGTAACTTACAATGCGCAATAATTTCATATAAGAGGAGTACTTATTTATGATCTCATTGAAATAGTATTTATTTTCCGCTCCTTCAACGGTTGATGCTAGTACTTGTGGGCGTTTTAATTCTGACATGCCATCTGCTTTGAAAATAGCAGAATTTGTAGTGGCGAAAAGTTTGGTTCCAATGTTAACCATGTGGGTCTTTCAAACCATAGCGTACAATCGGAAGTTTGATCAGGATTCAATCCTCGAGATATAACATCTGCAGGATGTTCGTTTGATGGCAAATATCTCCATTGCGATGGTTTGGAAAATGTATGAATTTTGGAAACACGACTGGATATGAAAGTTTTTAAGCGACTTACATCCGTCGATATCCATGCTAAGACTGTTGTCGAATCGCACCAGTACGTAGTACTGTTGATTTTGCATTTAAATGCGTTTAACACCTTCCTGCATAACTGTATCGCTAACACTGCTTCACACAACTAAAGTCTCGGAAGAGACAATACCTTCAATGGCGCAACGCGGGATTTGGAACAGACCAGTTTCACTTGTACTCTTTGCAAACTATCGGTAGATCTTATAACAAGACATGTTCCATAAGCCTTCTCCGAAGCGTCACTAAATACATGAATATCAATAAATTTTCTATTGGATGTAATTACCTTTCGTGGGATTTTTAGTTCGTTTAGCAATTGGATGTTTTTGTAAAATTTATACCATACGGATAATAACTCTGGGGATAATTCCTGGTCCCAATCTATTTTAGATTTCCATAATAACTGTAACATTAATTTTGCCTTTGTAATAACTAGGCCAATAAAACCAAGTGGATCGTAAATTTGGCTAATAATTGACAACAAATTCCGTTTAGTCAAAGTGGGTTGTATAGGATTGCTAATTTGATACGCGAAACCATATAAAAATCCTGTGCTATAACTTGACCAGCTTCTGGGAATCATTGTTGGTTTTCAAGGGCAAGTTGTTTCAAATAACGAGTTGCTGAAAATGAAGCTGGGCTCGTGCCGTAGGTCACAGTGTTTAATTTAAAATGTTGAAGTGGTTGAGAATTATCCGGACGCCAAATTATTCTTTGATAATGTTGGTGGTCTGGATGCATTTATATACATCTATACATTTTAGTAATATCTGCAGTGGACACAATTAAATGAGTACGAAAACGTAACATGATAGAGAAAATATCATCCTGTATAACAGGACCAGTTTGTAAAACGCTGTTTAACGATAGACCATCGTCAGGTTTTGAAGATACGACTCCCATTTTGGTGGTAGCAGATGTATCCTTAAATACTGCATAGTGAGGGAGGTGATACAAAGATTCATTTTGTTCGGATTCATCTATAGCAGTCATATGACCTAAAGCTTGATATTCTTCCATAAAATTGACATATTGTTGTTTAAAATTGTGGTCACGCGCAAATTTCCTTTCAATAGATGTAAACCGTTTGATAGCCATATCTAGAAAATGTCTTAACTCGTGTAAATTGTCTCGAAAGGGAAGCTTGACAGTAAAGTGTCCTGTAATGCTATCGCGTGAAATATTTTCGCAAAAGTGTCTTTCACAATTTAGATCTTTCTTTGAGTATATAACTTCTCTTGCAAAGTCTTCCTCAATTTGCGAAAATGACTATAATTGATTTTGTAAACCTTTACAAGTTACGTTACATGTGACACCCTGTATGTGACGTTCACATTCATGGAACCACCTACAATCCATCCTAATTTCGTTTTTTGTAAAACTGGCTCATTGATACCTAATTTGATTTGACTAGGCAAAAGCAACTCATAGAAAATGTTGGCACGTAACAAGATATCTATGTAAGCTTGTTTATAAAAAGTTGAATCTGCTAAATGAATATCGCTAGGAATGTCCAGTTGTATGTCTTGCTGTGGTACATTATCTGTTATTTTAGATATCACCAAAAGTGAAACATTGAATTTATGTTTGTGATCTATTGACCTTATCTTTACTTGTACGACATTATCTATATAGATAGTTTGTGAATTAATACCTGGTACAGGTAAATGTATTGTGTTATTGGGTAAGTTCAATTTTTTGAATAAATCATAAGTTATAAAATTTGATTGCGATCCGCTATCAAGAAGTGCTCTACATTTAATAGTCGTATTTGAATTGTTGACAATGTATACTGTAGCAGTTGACAAAATAGTTAACCCTAGGTTACGTGTATGTGTTACAATTACGTTGGAATGGGCCATCCTTCTTTCTTCAGAAGTAGCTGCTCTGTTATTTTCTGGAGTTTCTATCTTGCTATTACATTCAGTGGATTTTGTTTTTGAGTTTTCATGTGCGAAATGTAACAAAGTGTTGTGTTTCTGTCCACAGAAATTACATTTACTGCTGTTGCAGTTTGCTGCTAAATGACCTTTACGTAAACAATTTATACATGCTTTTAAATCACCTATAATTTTATAACGAGCCGTTACTGTTTGTTGCAGGAATTTTTTGGAGCGAATATTTTGTGATGTTCGTTGCAATACATACATTTATCTAAGGAGGCTATGTGAACGTGAATTTTCGCAGATGAATTAGTACCCTTATCGATAGATTCAAGTGCTACTCTTTCTGTCAAAAACTTAATGAAATAATCCGTATTTGGTGATTTTTCGTTTTGGGATTTGATTTCCCATTCACGTTTATTACTTATATCAAGCTTCGAACAAAGTAAATATATCAAAAGTGTACTCCAACTCTCTACGGGTTCATCGAGATTTTTTAATGCACGATAATGATTTAAGAAATTATCTAATAATGTTCGCTGAAACTAAGGATTCTAACGAGCTATTACTAATGAAGTTATCGACAAGCTCTTTAGCTCTAGGTATTTTCGCGAAATATGTATTTTGAAACTCTGACCTTTCTAACTCTTAATCGGTAGATACATCCAGTAGCTCAATTTTATTCTGAATATCATCAAATTTATTGAAACTCGATTCTAAATTTTGTATGCGTGCGTTAAGCTCTGTAACTTTACCGTGATTGCTTTCATCGTTTACGAATTTTGTAAACCCTGTTAGTTGTGCTTTTAACTGTCCCTACGTGTTCGTTTACCATGACCCACCAAATATCATATGAGAATATGCGAAATATACATGATACGTAATAAGAAAGAAAAATTCGTTAACTTACCACATGATGAGAAGGTTAGGAAATGGCGCAACTAGAAAGTGGGAAATGTATCCTTAGGACTCACTGCTAACCGATTTACTATGTGTATTGCTTCTTTGTGAATTGCTGCATCCGAATCGATTGGACTAAAAATATGTTGTGGTTGGTTCACAGTGAGTTTTTGCAAAATATGTGCTGATATAATAATACACCGATGCTTAGTGAACCGTATATATATTGATACTTCTTGTTCTTACATGAGTTTCCTTTGTACTAACTAACTACATTGGTTAAAGAATACAGTGTGATTGGTTGGCGCAAAAATAAAATATTTAAATTTGAGTGGCGGGAATATGGAATATTCAAACTAAAAATATGGACGAACAGCTAAGATATGCTATCATAAACAAGAAACAAATGGCAAGAAAATGTATGTATAACACAGTAATACTATTAACTATTACAATTCAAAGCTGCAACACATGACAAAAAGAATAAACAAGCTATGAAAAAATGTCTACAGATAATTTATTAGCATTGTGGCACATAATAGCTACCGGAGACTTAGTGAGCACATTCGTGCGAGCAACTGGAATTGCAAAGCTGGCCGTCGATCTAGCAGTTGCTCGCCGTACTTGAAACATAATTTTTTGTAGAAGATATGGACAGTCAATTTTATTTTGAACTGCCTTTACCAAAAAAGGTGCAGATAAATGTTTTCGCCTATTTTCCAACGTACTCATGCGTAACTTAACCATAATATTTTTAAAATCTGCCCTACGATCAGGATAAAACCTGTCATTTTATAAGAGACAAACTTCAGAAACCTTCGATGGATTCTTTCCAATCTATGGGAGTGGTATACGTATATAGGATACCATATGATGCTAGCGTAGTCAAGTGTGCTCATAACAAACGTATAGTATAAGGTCTTCATCAAGGATATATCCGCAAATTCCTTGCAAGTTCTAATTACAAAACCAAGAGCTCTCGATGCCGATTTACAGAGGCCATTTACATGAGGGACAAACGTGAAGCTCGAGTCAAATAACACTCCCAAGTCAAGCACAGATGCAGTAAATATCAAGGGCAAGTCGTGTATACTGTAAATTGTATCCACCGGAACCGTTTTTTCTTGTACAGCTGACCTTGCAACATTTGCAAATACTGAGTTGCAGCTTATTTCGTTCACACCAATTTACAATTAGGTTCAAATTGCGTTGAAGATGTTCTGAGTCAGTTATATTGGAGATTCTAGCGTATATTTTCAGGTCGTCTGTATACGCTAACGCATCACAGGTTAGTGAAGTCAATAAGTCACCCATGTAAATTATAAATAGTAATAGGCCCAGATTAGATACCTGCGGGACTCCAGACGTTGTGGAGTACTCATATGAATTAAAACCATTATAGCAGACATATGAAGCTCGGTTCGCAAGATAGGAATTTATTAGCTTTAAAATGATGTTGAAAGACCAAAATAATTAAGTGTGGTAAGTAATATCGAATGGCTAATGGTATCAAAAGCACGACTTATATCTGTATATATGACATCAACCTGCTTTCGATTGTCTATACATTCACTTATATATTGCGTCATCGTTGCCAGATTAGTAATCGTGGAGCGACCAGCTATAAAACCATGTTGTCTAGGAGATAGAACACCGTGTACAACAGAATATATGTTGTCAAAAATGACTTGCTCATAGGCAAAGTGTTGGCAAAGTTGCATAGTATAGACACAGGTCTGTAGTTTTTTAATAGTTTATTGACTCCTTTTTTTATATATGTAGTATATACGTAATATATATTTCTATACAGCAGTACAGACGGGTTATATATTATAAACTGGATCATCTTGTCTGTTCAACCGTCTAACATAGTATATGACCGACATTAATGGCCAATCGTACCAAGTTACATCATCTAGTGAGTTTAGATAATTGAGAGAAGTCTATCTAATGGATTATTCTGCCCGTATAGCGTTCTGTGAAAAGGTATATAAAATGTGTTGTTGTTGCGAGAGCTAAAAGCTGGTACTCTAAAGTTAATTTTATCAAGGAGCTGCGGATAGTCCATGTTGCTCTGACCAATTGGTAGTCAAATCTCAAAGATAGCAGACGACGTCGAAATTCCAGCGATTCCCGTCTTTGAGTATAATCATATGTGTTCTTGTCGATGTTTAAGTTATACAAAACAAAGTTAATCATTTTCTTTTGGATATTTTCTATTCTGGTAATATGAAAGGCATAGTAGGGAGACAAAATTACACTACAGTACTCAAGAATTGATCTGACTAAGGAATTGAAGAGTGTGATTATGGCTAACACATCAGTAAAGTCAGCACAGATGCGCTTGATGAAGCTACAAAGGCGTAAAGATCGACTTATTATAACGTCCATATGCGGTACGAAAGTAAGTTGGCTGCCGAATATTACTCTTAAGTCAGTGATTTGGTAAAGTCTTTCGAGTATGATCCCATTCAGAGTGTAATTAAAGACTAGTGGAGAACGGCCTTTAAAGAAAGTGATGGTGTGGCATTTAGTGTAATTGAGATGCATGTTGTTGTTACTGCACCACGCTAATATATTATTAAGATCTGTCTGAAGTGGCATCCTATCAGATGAAGATGATATGCTGTTGAATATCTTGAGTTCACCAGCATAAGAGAGGTAGTTAGAAGATCTTATACATGAATACATATCGTTTACAGAAAGTAAGGATAAAACTGGAAACAAGTGAATTTCTTGCGGAACACCGGAAGCAGCCGGTATTGATCTTGATCGTGCTAATGACAGATAATTTGTGTGCGACCTTGTAGGTGTAAAGTTATCCATGCATGCAGCTGACCACCGATACCATAAAGAAAGAGTTTCAGAAGTAATGGATTATGAAAGGTCATGTTAGTATCAATATAGTTATTTGTTAGTTCTACAGTATACTTCTTTTTTCAAAATGCAACCAGTCCCAGTTGCACACAAAATTTGAAAACATTGTTTTTGATTTGCAGAAAAGTGCATCGTATGCAGATATACTATCACATGTTATATATAAAAAGTTTTTTGTCGATCAGCGTGCCCGAAATTGAGAAATAAATTTTAAGTTCTAGCCATAAAGAAAAAAATTGGACTCGCTGCACTTTGAAAATGAGCTCCTCATATATGGTCTATTGTGGTAACTGCGGATAGGGACTATTGGAGACACTAATAACAACTCGTTTATTGAAAAATATTTTATGAATTTGTATATATTATTTTATTCTTTATCATAACGCCATTTGTTATCTACAAGCAGCATCAACAAAAGACTCGTAAACCGCAAGTTATAGCAAAATGAACATAACCTAGCATTTTATTATGCGTATCAGTTTCTGCATCTGAAGTTGTAAGTACCTACTATAATTTTGTTTTTAATATAAAACATTTGCCATTTCGTCCACTGCATATAAATTTATTCCAACAACTCTAATCGCACCATAGAGGAATCAAACGGTATTTGTTTTTGAAGTAACCATTCTTGTATTTCTGCTTTTCGTTGTTTGTATTTTTTACTTGTTTCTGTTATGGTAAGGTGCATTACAATAACACTGATGTCAAGTAATTTCTTCAAAATATTATTGAACGACTCCTCAAAAACATTTGCATCCACTTCATCGACGGTTTTTTTTCCTTCAAATAGTGGTAACCCACCGTCAATAAAACCATTTTTAAAACCAATATGTAAAGTAATTAAGCGTCTTCCTTTACCAGTAGTACCGACACAAATAGGACAAAAAATCACAAAAAATCATTTACGTTGGATACAGCTTCCTAACAAAGGGCTTAGGCCGTGTTCTGACCAAAAGCAACTGACAACGGCAACGCAATTGCAACGCGACAGCAACGGGACTCGACACCACCAAAAAGCGTGGGGAGAAATTGCTAAAATCATGTGCGAACCTAGTAAGTTTTTCTTTATTATATATTATATTTTATCTAGCTAACAAAATACAGGGTGAGGAATATTTGAAGTAAGCTGCTGATATTTTTAGTAAAATAAAGACAGAAACACATACTTGGGTATATTTTCTGTTTATTAAAATATTGGTTCAACAGTGTGATTCCATTGGTACGGTATAGCCCCAGCAGGTGTAATGAAATAATCACAAAGTTTCTCTCTGATATAATAATAATAATAATAATAATAACGTTTATTGACTCATATTACAGCGAGAAGTACAAATTGAAGACAAGGCACATAACATAATTTCAGAAAATACATAAAAGAGAGAAAACAAAGGGCAAAATAGGGAACATATAATTGAGTCAAAAGGTGCAGATTCAGAAACAGCAAAAATACACTGATCTGATCTACCATCTACACCAAGAAATAGAGAGAACAAAAAAAGAGAAGGGTAAACAGTAATAACAGCATGTTCACGGCAGAACAGTCGACAGGTTAAGTATACATATACTGAAATATAACAATAATACATATATACACAGAGAAAATGACATCGAATAGTTAAGCACTGGGACAGTGCGCATCCATCAACCACGCTCGCAACCGCCTACGAAAGCTAGACAAGGATGACGCTAATTTGACGTTGTTGGGCAATTTAATTAAAACAGCAGGTACACGGTAAGAAAAGGAGCGACAAAAGAAGGAAGTGTGAAAGCGCGGCAAAGTGATAACATGTTTGAAACGGATATTAATATTATGAACGTCAGTGCGGTAGGAGATCCTGTTATACAAATATGGAGGGCTTTTAGTACTTAAAATTGACTGAAACAGACAAGCACTGTGCAGGAACCGTCTATTCTCCATATTTAACCACCCGGCTACAGTCAGCTTGTGGGAAATTCTCTCACGTCTGCGCACACCATAGATAAAGCGCAAGCAACAGTTCTGAACACGCTGCACTCTCTGCCTGTCGGCAAAATTTAAACATGGACCGTAGATGCTATCACCATATGTGACTAGCGAAAGTACAAGACTGTCGCAGAGCAGTAATTTTACTGATTGGGGCAGAAGATCTTTGTTAGCGTATAAAAGTTTAAGCGTACAGAAGGCCTTGCGAATAACTGCAGAGATATCACTACTGAAGCGCAAACCGGTGTCAATTGTAAGACCCAAACTTTTGGCAGTCTGAACATACGGCAGCTCGACATCCTCAAGTCGCACCGAGATGGCGCGCTTAACGATATCAATATGTCCTCCGCCGCAGAACAGCAAAAGAGATGACTTCAGCGGGTTAATTTTGAGATAATGGTTGGTGGAAAACTCACAAAGCGACCGAAGAGTGCCGTTAATGTTATTAGCAGCGCCGTGGACGCTATTGATGTTGAAAGTGAAAAGTAACTGCGTATCATCAGCGTAAGCATGTATTTTACAAGATTCACTATTGAAGGTTTCGATCGAGGAAGTATAAAGTATATACAGATACTGCCCTGAGGCACCCCGGCAGTCAAAAATTTTTTATTAGAATAATTGGAACCAATGCGGACAGATTGACTTCTACGCGACAAGTATGAGTCAAAGAATCGGATTGCCGTTCTATCCAACTCCACATAATGCAGGACCGATAGTAAAATGTCACGGTTCAGAGTGTCA
>SMLS01061314.1:0-31568 GCA_004785975.1 Popillia japonica
GAAATACGTTACGGAAAGTTACCCGAAGTATTAGTAAACGTTGTGAATTATGCATAACGAACAATGGTCACCATTTTGAAGATTATCTATAAATTTTAAAAAACATTTGTTGTTTTTTGTATTTAATTTGATATTGTTTGGGTTCATGCAAGTCTACTTGATTAAAATATAAAACTGTTAATTAAAGTAGTATTTCGTTATTTAATTATAGGTTATGTTACATGGATGAAAAGAGAATAAAAAACTTTATTTAGTGATATAAAAATCCAATATGGCGCCTATTTAACTTAAGAAAGTTGTTATGGTTATCTCGAAAGCCGCCATTTTGAATTTATGTTTGACATTGATTTTGAATTGCTTGTATCGAGCATATTGCTTTTTATATGAAACTTTTTTTCGTAACTTTTATACTTACGGAGATATTCGACTTAGAAGAAAATGGCCATTTTTGATTTTTTTTACATAACTTTTGAATGCATCGAAATTTTGAATTTTTAAAAATAGATTCTAGATCAGCGCATAAAATTCCAAAACATTGCCCATTTAAACAAATCTCTGTCTTCAATAATAAGCAAGATGCCCATGCAATCCCACCCGATTTGGGACACCCTGTATAATGGAGTTGTTGGTACATGTATTCAATAATCAACACAAATGTATAAAAAATAGTGATATTCATCAATATAATACACGTACGCGGAATAATTTCATACTTCCTTTGAACAAATTTAGGGTGATGGGTAGGGCACCACTATCGGCTGGCACCAGGTTGTTTAATTGCCTACCGGTCAGTTTCCGGGATTGCCCCAGCGTAAACAGTTTCAAAAACAAAATTAAGGGTTTTCTGACCTCACATTGTATATATAGTACCCTGGAGTTTGAGAATGCCATTAGAGGTGTGTAATGCATGGCGACTGCTGCCGTTTTCTGCCCGTGTGGCGCCTCCCTCCATGCAATATGTGATTCTTTGTATGTTGTATGTATTTGTTTTGTTTTTGTTTTTGTAATAACATTTTATTGCTTTTTGACGATACTCCTATGATGATATGTGACATATACTTGACATATAATGTAACAATTAATATGCACATTTGTATAATGTAATGCTTGACGAAACATACGGTACTACTGTCTCTCAGTTAATAAAGATCTATCTATCTATCTATCTATCGTTTCGCAATTTATTTTTTATATCATGCATATTGTCTGCATATGTAACAGCAAACTATATTTATTCTTTTACGCAGAATGAAAACGAAGAGTGCATCTATTTATGAAATCTATTCTAGACTTTTAAAATGCATTAGTTTTAAATATAAACAGTAAATGCACCAATTGTAAATAAGATTATATATAATATGCAGACAAAATTAATTATACCCCACACGAAAAATCTGATTCAACACAATATTGTCTGATACCGATCTGTATGGAAAAGAAATATTGCATTCTATATTATCATTAGAATAAACATGTTTGTTTTTTTCTATTTAAATTTGTACTGAGAACTGGAGAAAGAAGTGAAAAAGAGCTTTTTTGTAAAAACCATGTATATACATTTACGTCATTTCCGCGAAATTCCCGTATCAATATTACTTAGAAGACCTTAACGGTCGTTTTACGTATTTCTAACATTTAATTGAGTTTACTGTTATACCGCCGCTAAATTGGTTGTGTGCCTATTACAATTCGAAATTTGTATAATGGCTAAACAAAGAGAAATTATTACTGAATTACGGCAGTTACTGGGTTTAGGATATGAAAAGATTAGTAAAATATTATTCATTCATAGAACTACAGTTTCATCAATTGTACGGAAGTATAAAAAAGGAGAAAAGAGCGAATTAAAAATACCAAGGCAGAAAAAAGAAAACTACAGAAAGTATTGATAGGGCTATTGCTCGTAAAATTTTAGCAAATCGAAGGCAATGAGCGGTTAAGATTGCTTATGAAATACAAAACGAATTTAACGTCAAATTGCATCCACCAAGTATTAGAAATCAATAAAATCGAAGGGATACCTCGGAAAAATTGCTGTTAAACAGCCTTTTATATCACCCAAAAATAAACGAATTCGATTGCAATGGGCGAAAGATAAAATAAATTGGTCTCTTGACCAATGGAAACATAGGTACTATGGTCAGATCAAACAAAAATCATACTTTTTGGATCAGATGGTGTTATTCGTACATGAAGTACGGTACGTGAAAAACATAAAGCAGAGTGTTTAAAACTTATCATAAAACACAGTGCTGGTAAGTTACATTCACACTTTATTGATATCTTATTTTTTCGAAACAATTTGATATTGGCAAAGAGGACTAATGTTTTGGGGTCCAATATCATGGGAAGAGTGTGGTGAGCTAGAATGTATTGATGGAATCATAATTAAAGAAACGTATTTGAATATTTTTAACAATATACAATTCATAATCATGAAATTATAAATGATTTACAACAATAAAATTCAAATAATGTACTTATCTAATTTTATAAAATAGTCAAACTTATTAGAAATAAAGCCAAAATGGGTTTAACAAAACAAATTCTGTACAAAAATACGGTATTTTCTTTTTCCATTCTTTTCAACGATGGGTCCGTAATTCTTCTATATTTCTGCTATTGGTATCTCAAAACCTTACCATGTGAGCCCATAAGTACTTAATGGGATGTAGGCTTGGAGAGCGCGCGTGTACATGTTAAACTTTGTATTAACGCTTTCACTGCGGAAGTGGATTTGCATTCTGTGATCTATGTGCACTATTGGACAGCCTGTGCGCGTTCGTCCGTTTTCCGCAGTTGAACCATAATCACTTTTGGTGAATATATATCTTACCCGCAATTTCAACATGTGAATAAAAAATTATTGGATGGCTACAGGTGAAAAAATACGTCTCCCGCACCAGAAGACCACAAGTCATTTGCGGAATCTTACGTCTCCTGCAGCGAAAGGGTTAATAGAGATGCTTGTGTAATTTTGCCACTTAATTTGGCTTTCGTCACATATTTTTCTATGATTTCGTAGTCTGTATAGGAATAGCTTCAAATTATAATTACTGTGAATAATAGAAACGTTGTATATTTTGTGATATTTCAATTAAAATATTAAGCGAATATTAATAAAATAATACTAATTATAGTAATTTTATAATCTTCACATATATTTTTTGACCCATTGCATGAGAAAATTATTACAGATTAATTTGGACTATCAACATAATTTGCTTGATATAGGTTCCTTTCAATACTGCTACATATTTTATGTATGTAAATGCGATAGTATACGTGTAGGTATTAGTCTTTATTTGGAAGCTGAAAAGTATCCAATAACTTTTATCATTCCTCATGATTAATTTAATTCTGGTGCCATTATTAATGATTAAAGCTTGTACAAATTAGATTACATTTAATTTGGAACGCAATCACTATGTATAGACTTTTCCATTAGATTCGAAGAATTTTAATTACGTGTACTTACTGTTGTTTTCCCAATCAGTTGTGAATATTCTATATCTTTAAATTCCGTATTGTCCAGAGATAACCTTTGTCGTTGCAAAAATAAGTTAATAAAAAATTGATTAGAGGCAGCTGTAAAACCCTGTCAATTATATTGTCTGTAGTATGTACGAATAAAAGTACACATTTAACTTTCAGCTATGGCACGAAAGAATAAAAATAGAAATACGCATACGTATCTTCACAACGAAATGGAAACGCGTTATTGATTAATCGGGGAAAAAATTCACATATGGGAACAGATCAGTTCCCTACGATCAACAGTTAAGAGCTTATTGCTTTTTAATGATGTTAATGACGGGTTTCTGTCCTCGTACTTCTAATTACACGCATATATGCCGTGTGCATTAGTAATCAATAGAGTTACCTATTAATTATACAAATAGTGAAACAAGTAGTATTCGTTTGTTTTCCACAAACGAGTGTTAGAAGTTTACTGATACCGTGATTGCGTATAAATGTTATATCAATTAATACTAGTGGCACATTGGTACATACCAAATAAAGTGCATCTATTAACACTACATACACATGTGTTTTCGTATCCATATTATATTCCTAGTTTTATTACGTCAGCGCATGTTAAATTTGAATATACGAAGTGCAAATTTTACCCTTTTAATTTAGCAGACGAACGATGTAGTTCTTTTGGATGAGACTACTTTCCTAGACCTATCCGTACCTCAACAATACGAAAAGACGTGCAGTCAGACAAGCGGTGTATGATACGTGGAAGGTCGGCCAACCGTTCCAGAAAAGAGTTGTAACTGGTTTCGAAAGACCCAGCAAAACTAAAATTGTTTGTATTAGTTTAGAACTATAATATCAGATAGATACAATAAATGTTGTAATATGAAATATGCGAGTTTGAAATACGAACCTGATTTTCTAAGAATGCGCTTTCTGATTCTAGTTGAAATTTCCAATACTGCGTATAAATGATTTCGATATGTATGAGGTCGACATTTTCATACATTAATCGCTTATAAACCTGACGTTCCTATATGCAATCAATTTACAAAGTTGCGAATAATTTGAATACGCTGTTAAAATGGTATCAGTTACGCTAATCTAATACCATAATTAATCTGACGCCTTTTGCGCAATATTTATCCTTCAGAATTCTGCCAGAAAATAATGGATGAGCGTAAGTAAGGAGATATATTTTAATAATTATGGTTAGTTAACGATCATATTTCCGATTAGTACTGTATGTACGTCATATTCTGAACGGCACCAGCAATATAATTTATTATTTACACACATTTCGTGTGTATTAAAGGAACCCGCTTTTCTTATTCAAGTAGGAAGATATTTGATGTCTATATGTGAACGATTCTGCTATCAAATTCAGGGAACAGGAGTAGATACATAATTACTTTAAGTGTGCGTAATGATAAACGACGGAAGTAAATTTATAGCCTACTCCAAAGCGGTATATTTTGACGTAGGAATTTTTAATTCCCATGGATGGATTGCTTGGTTTGAGAAGATACACGAGCGGAGACTTAGTTTGGAAACAAAGTAGGAACAGAACAGTATTAATTTTGAAAAACTAGAAATAAATACACAAAATAACGTTTTTCTAAAATATTAGGATTACCTAAACAATATATACAGTAATGCATACTAAATTTTCTTATCGTCAAAGAATCGGCACAATTTTGTGTGATATATTGGTCCATTGACCTTCCAAGACATTCTAGAATCTGTTGCGAACGTAGGACAGACTGTGTGAATTCTTCTATCCCATTCATCCTACCACAGTTTTATGCAGTTAACGTCTGGACTTTCTGAGGGCCATACCATTTAGTGCATGATAATTCTTTGCTGTAGATCATACTTTTTCCAGATTACTTTGAATATTTCGGATCATTACCATGCATAAACACGAAATTATGACCTCTTAAGCTTTTGCCTGACGTAACAGCATTTATTTGCATTATTTGGAAGTAGGTTTCATTTCTCATAGTTCCTTCGCAGTTCTCCTGTCGCGGCATAACAACCTCCACCCCAAATATGTATGTACGGATGTTTTGTCTTTAATAGTTAGTAGCATTTTTACGGTTTTGGAACGCCACATAAAAACTCATCTCTTTTGTCCCAACACTTCGAATTTGGATTCCTTCTCTGACATTTTTTCAAGTCATACGCAAGCGAGTTGCGAAGTTTTTGAACCCATTACAGTCGTTTTTGCTATTTCCGAGGCGCAGTTCTTTCGCCTCAATGCACCCACGAAGATTCGCTGCTTTTATTCGTCGTTTCACAGTGCCAATAAAAATCGGCTCCTTATAGTCATTATTTATTTCCGCGGTAACTTCAGAGGGATTAACCTGCTATTGTGTTTACTTAACAGTTTTATAGATTCATCATTTGCACAATAGATTTATTTATATTTATATGTTTTTCCTCGTTTTGTTGTCCTGCAGGCTTTTCGCTAACTATTTGTTTGTTTGGTATGTTTGGCCATAAGCATAAATGAGCGTATATAGTTACATCAAGGCATCATGGAAATCAGCCCTTGATATTAGCTGATGCTTTGCCGCTACAATAATTTGCAAAGAAACCGGTGCTTGAAAGTCTGGCCTCCTCAAAATAAATAAGACTCGTCAGTAGACTACATGCAACCGAAAAAAAGAGTCTGAAGATTGCACGGTTAGAACTAATTCATAAATTTCAAACAATTTAAACAAAAAACTAATTGCAATGATAAAAACAACAAAACCATATTATGCGTAAAATATAATTTGGACCAGTTTTTTTGTAACCAGAACTGTAATTACATGCTTCCAAAAAACGACTACAACAGTAATTCTGCATTATAATTAGCGTTCATTACTGAAGCGAAAAGAAATGTTCTTGATTATTTTAATCTTTTTCGCGCGTTTTACCAACAGGGCAGAGAATTTCCTAGGACACTTCCATCAGCATTACTTTATTATATATAGCTGAAAATCTTGTTGTCTCTACGCGCATTTATATTTAATTCAGGTGTCCAATATAAAGCTTAACGTTGACGAGGGTGTTTTTGAGGAAAACAGAAACATGTACCCTACAATGAATAGACGGACGATGAGTACGAAACGAAGGGGTATGGTCACGGAAAGAGAGCTCTGACACTGCTGCAGCGGCAGCTAATGGTCCCTAGGGAAGAGTCCCGGAAACATGGCATCGCCAGGAAATTTAGCCGCTTTGGGAAATTCCGGTACACAAGTAATCCGAACTGACAACACCGCACATAATCGTCAGTTAAAAATTTCAAGGGTATTACAAGAAACATCGAATGTTGAGAGACCAATATTAAATTACAATAGCTGACTATGTCACTTAAGAAAGAAATGCTTCTGTTGATGTAAATGAAACAAATTCAATTAATTTTGTTACTCAATTTGTAACCCAATTTGAAATTTCGTTCGTTAGCCTCCTCTAACCCAATTTGTTTTTATTGACGGACGAACCGTAAAAACATTTACTGTAAATAATTAGGAACGATGTCAAGAGAGAATAGCAATGCTAAAGAATGAATGTATGTCTTTTAGTTTGTCGTATGACAACGGTTTCGTCATAACATAAATAGCGCTACTTCTACGCAACGGAGCGATCAGTGCCACAACTGAACGGCAAAATCTCCGTTTTTTACGCGATTTACACAAACGTCATTTTTGACACTTGAATGGTATGTATAGTTTCGTGATCGCTGATCGCTCCAAAAGTAGCAAAATTTTTTTCGCTATCTACTTAAAATAGCGATTGCTCACTGATCGCTCACTTATAGTGTCGTTCATATCATTAATCACTAATCGCTACGGAGCGCTCAGTTGTTAAGAACGCAGCCAACGTCTATGAATGTTTCTGACATCATTCTTCTAAATATAACGACGGTTTTTGTTTTGTATATTTTGTCTACCACATTAAAATATATGCAGACCTCCATTGCGTATCTGCAGTTCGTGTTTTCAAAATTAGCCTTATTGCAACAAGTCTTTTGCATATTTTACTCGCAAAGCAACACCACATGGAAAGATCGCGAAAGGTCATATCTGAGTTTCTTGATGGCTGTAATACAAGACCTCATTTCACCAACCATTTATTGCTCAAATGCTCGCATTCTTGAAGAATACTGGAGTAGTAGATGAAGTTTCATGTGGGAGCTAATAGGTGGCTATTCACCCTAAATGTTCAACGCTTTTCATTATCTCTATACTAGTTGTGTCTCCGTTAGGAGTCGAACCCTAGTCCCTAGTTGGTTTAGCACAGTGCCCGATTACTAGATGTTCGGGATTCGATCCCCGACGTACACGTATTTTACTGTATTTCGTTATTCTAATTGCTGGTGGTAGAAAATATTACATTAGTACACATTCCAGCAAGAAATACACAATTATGAAAAACAATGTTCTTGTGAGAGTTACTTTATTGACTTCATCGCAATTTGAAGACATTCCTTCCTGTATTATCAACAAGTATTTTAATGAATACACCGATATTGAATTTTTATTCATTTTCATTCATATTTTTATTATTGGTGGTTTTCATGTTAAAGTAAGAAACTGTATTCCCCATACTCATGTGGTGATTTGTATGGCTAATAGCAGAACATGTTCTTTTTCTTTCATCATTACCGCTGCCATAGTTTCTCGATAACTATTTAAATTGTCTACACTTTCAGATCCAAAGCATCGTCTGATCAGTAAAAGATCATTTCGGTTACTCGTCTCGTAATATGGATATCACATCAATATGTTATTCTTTCAAAATTTACCATAAAGACCCAAATAGGAATAAAACTAAACAATTATAAACTCAGTAATCAAAGTTTCAAATTATTTAAACAACATGAAGGAAATGTTTTGGCATTGAAGCCATCTGTATGTTAACACCCTTGGCCTTTCACTGATCGTGTTTGTCAGCTAGTAGTCAGTATGCATACAATATGCTCTACATAACTGTTAGACAGTTAAAATCGCCAAAACGTCATTCTCGCCATGGGCTGCCAGATCTCTCAAGAATTCCCAATGAAAAATGTATGGGACATTAGCAATAAGAAATTAAAGAACTCGGTGTGCCCATTCCTGACTTTTGGTTTTCCAGCATGAGCACTGTACCGCATTCGTATACTAGAAACGTAAAAAATAAGTTTAAGAACAATATAAATCGATATGTTAGTGAAAAGTTTGTAGCAGAAATTCGTCTTCCGATAGATGTATTGAGAACTGAAAATTTTAACGTACGCCAACAAAAACCATATGAACCCCAATTTATCTATTGTATCCAAAAACATGGTAATGAAAATTGTTTTAACTTGTGAATACAAAGAGAAATTGGAGGTAGTCGTAACTTCCATCAAAGTATCCTATTCGTCAATAAACCGACCTTTCAGACAAATGACACGGTTCCGTTGTACACTGTTTGCGAACGAATCATAATCTAAATTCTAGAAATTGTAAATAAAGATGTTATCAGAAAGTTAATGCATATTGCGGAATTCTCGAGGCCCACTATTTAGCTTTTAGAGAAATCAACTTGTGCTGTCTAAAAAACTAGATCGACAGCAATTGGTCATTCTGAGACCAAAACCTGAACATTTAAATATCAAGTTGAAACATTACAGTCACAGCATTTTTCATTTCCAAGAAACATTTACACTTTTATTTGCTAAAAAAGTTAAGGGAAGTTCAACTATACTTGTACCAATTACATTTCTGGACAATCTGGCATTTGTATTAGTGAAGTTGAATTATTTTTTTTTTATATTTAATGTACTACCATTTTTTATATTAAATAAATTTGCTTAGTGTTACGTTACCACATTACAAGTTTACAAATACTGCACATTTATATTAGCTTATTGATTCAACAATTTATTTTCTTTGTTTTAGGTTCGCTTCAAATCAAAAGTAGCGAAGAAAAAGATCAAGGGAAGTATGAATGTGTAGCAGAAAATTCAATAGGGACGGAATATTCCAAATCAGCGCAGTTGTACGTCAAAGGTAATTCAATTCGAGACGGGATGATACGCAAAAAAGGAAACTAATTTTTCTCTTGTTTTCTTTTTTGTTCAATTTGCACCATTCCATTTCGTCGCCGCTCGGTCTCTGTCTCTCTATTGTATAGTCCGAAGGGTACCTCCGCAATTTTCCAAACCTCCGGCCCCGATGAACAAGATAATGTTGGGAGCCGACCTCAACCTAACCTGTGTAGCTGTAGGGTCACCGATGCCTTACGTAAAATGGCGCAAAGAACCCGCTCAAGACTTAACGCCCGAAGACAATCTACCGGTTGGCATTAACGTGCTCACTCTAACCGACATTCAAGAATCGGCGAATTACACGTGCGTCGCCGCTAGTTCATTAGGTGAAATAGAAGCTGTCGCTCAGGTCAAAGTAGAATGTAAGTATGTATGTACATAAATGGTTTCCACGAAAATAGATTTAGTATGTTTTAAACAAATGAAATATTGAAACCAAAGTAATTCTGTGGAAGCAACAAATTGAATTTTTCAAAAATGTGTGTATTATGTTTAAAAAAATGATTAAAAATGAGAGGATATACCAATTCAGGTTTATTTATTCCAGAGGATTCGTCAGATCATCATTTTCATAACAAATATTAAATGTTTATCAAATCTAAAAAGCAAATCGTATAGCACTATATTACGGAATCCCATTCTGACAATAATAATAACTTCATATCTTACAATTAGTGACGGTTTTCTGATGGTAAATCCTTTTCTATCTCATTTCTATTAAGTTTCAAGCCACAATCGCTCGGAATAATAAAAATACAAATGTGCAATGTCATCACCAAAGTCTGAGCATTGATTTTTTTAGCACTCCCGGGACCACCAACGAATGTAAAAGTATCAGAAATCACCGCTACATCTGTAAGACTTACTTGGTCATATAATGGACCCGAAGAACTTCAATACTATGTTATCCAGTTCAAACCAAAATACGCCAATCAAGCCTTCAGCGAGATTTCCGGGATAATCACCATGTATTATTCAGTTAGAAATCTAAGTCCTTATACGGAGTATGAAATGTATGTGATAGCTGTAAACAATATAGGGAGAGGGCCATCCAGTGAACCAGCGATAGTGACAACAGGAGAAAAAGGTAGTACCTACCTATTGTAAATTTCAAAACTTTACTATTTCTGTTCTAATGCAGAGATCAAAAATTTTAGACTAGGTATTTTTTATGTTCATTTTATATTTTTATGTCTTCTACTAAAATATGAAAAGTTACTTAATTACGAATTCTAAACACTATTCTTCTTTTAATGTTGTTTTATGGTACAATTTTTTCATGCTCTCAATTTCACATGTTTTGCGTGGATTTTGAACAAAACATTAAATTGATGATGAATATTGATGATGTAAGTTTTTGTTTTTGATTTTTGTGTATCTGTATTACACACTTAGTGGCGCTTTTTCCACACACGTACCTAATACTTTCAAGCTTCTTATTTTGTATTTGTAGGCATAATTAATCTTTCATTAGCAGACTATATATTTAGTCTCGTTCGAATCGTGCTCTTATTGGTCAATAACATATCTTATCTTATATTTTTATTAATAAATTCCGTACAAGACAAACATGTTTTTCTTAGTTCAAAAGAATATATTTACTTATATTTTATTGACTGTTTCTGTTGAAAAACATCTTAGTTTAAAGCAGAGTGGTGAAATATAATAAATTTATGTTTAAAATAAAAAGTGTTTTTTTTTTCCTGTTCTAGCTCATATCTATCTACGAATTAATTAAAAGTTATTAAAACTAGGGTATGAGTTTATGTTCTTGAAATGAAACAAACGAGCAAAATACAGTACGAGACTAATTCGTACAGAACTATAAATAGAGAGGGAGATCATTATACAGTAATTACTCCGTTATATTATACAAACAATTCAAACTTCTATATTATTATCTACAAGTTTAGTGAAGTAGTAGGTAGCTGGCTCTTATTAAAGTTGTGAAACCATTCTCAACGTAATCTTTAACTTTATAGAATAAACAATCATTTTTTGTAAAGCTACGAAACTACATCTTTTTTCTCGTCTGGTACTAATGAAAGATTAATTTTTAATTTGCGTTGTTACAGATAGATTCAAATGAACCCTTTAAGTATACAAAACATATAGGCAATACTTGTATAAAATTTACCAAACTTAGATCCATTTTTGTATAATTCCAAAACATATGTATAATTTAGTGCTTGGAGATGTGTCTGTATTAATATATTGCTTCCAAGTATATATTCATCTTAGCTAAATAGAGAGTTTTAATTGTAGGAGTATTTAGAGTTATTTTTATTGGCTATTAAGGTAGCTGTAGGTATAGAGTATATTCCGGCCGTTTAAACAATAATAAATAGAGAATTGGTAATAAATGGTAAAGCAGTGAGTAGTAAAAGTCGAAATATACTACTTTTAGTAGACTACTCTTTTGGATAAACATGTTTGCACTGTTATGAAATATGGCACAATGATATAGTATTAAAATTTCTGGAGCCATGATCATTGAGAGAAACTACATAGGGACAAGGCTTTTCTAAGCTGAGGGCTTTTTTTGAGTATTTTATCTTGCACTGGTAAATCAAACTCGCCGGGTACCTAATATTATTTAGAAACAATTTTTTGTACATTTTTATCTAATAAAAATTAAAATAGTAAAAGTAATAACTCTTCTTAGGCGTTAGGCATGACTTCTTATATGATCACAGCTGTACTTTGGAATACAAAAAAATGCCTATCAAATGACATCTGCAACTCCATTGTTGTTGTTTGATATTATCTGTCATAAGCGCAGTTACTGAGCTCGCAGACACATCCTTTTATCAAGTTTTTAGAGAATTTTTGCTAATTTCTCAAATAAGTTTTAATCCAAAATTGACTGCATTTCAGAGGTGCCATTAAGGCGTTCAAGTATTGAAGATATGACCCAAGCTATGAAAATGCTTATGACTGGTGCCTCGCTAAGAACTGTTGCTGCTCATTTCAACGTGAGCAACAGTGCGATCAGAAGAGTTCGAATGAGTCTTAATGATCCAACCTGGACACGACGGGGGCAAAATCGCAATACAATAGACCGAGTACCGTTTCATTACGGTTAAGTATCAAAGAAATAGAAGTTCTACTGCAATAACACTCCGAAGTCAATTATTGAAAACAACATGTACTCAAGTATCTACTCAATCATTGAGAAGAAAGCTCCATGCGTTAAATTTAAGGTTCAGATCTTCTAAAAACTGTCCAGTGTTGACCAGAGCTCACAAAAAAAGAACACTATAGTGGGCATACATACAACATACAACTTGCAATGTTGAAGATTGGGTTCGTTGTTTATTCAGTGACGAGATCAGAATGCGTTTTCATACCTCAGATGAAAGAGTTAAAGTTTGGAGAAACAGAAGAGAACGCTATATTAATAACTGAGGGCTGGTAGTTCTGAATTGGTTATGCTTGGAAGTGCTGCAATAAATAGTGTCTTGTATCATAATGAGGTACGCACGTTCTCATAGAACCGGGCAAATCAATGCATTTTTTGAAGATAATATTGCGTACATGGCTTGGCCGGCGAACTCTCCAGATATTAATCGCATAGGAAATGTATGGAATTACGTAAAGGGGTTGATAAAATCCCGAGGAGTGGATTCAAATAATCATCATCAGCTTCGAGCTGCCGTTTTGGAAGAATGGCAAAATATTGCCGAATATTACATTCGGAATTAGATTTCTAGCCTGCCAATACGTTGCCGTGGGTCACCCATATACTATCAATTAAGCATGAAGGCGTTGCTCAAAAAGTAGTAACTTGTTATTTATATATGTTTTTGTAAGTGTACCAATTCAAAAGTTGAGCAGTCTATTTGCATACAATTAGCTTGCTTTAATTAAACTGGGTTCCAGCTGTAGCTATTGTTAAACGTTAAAATATACAACCAAAGCGACAACAAGTTTTCTTATGTTTAGTTGGTCAAAAAAAAAAGGATAAGCAAATTTTAACACCACGTAGAAACGAATATGTAGTACATATTTTGGCCACAATTGAAGTTAATCCGGTAGCCAACACAACATGGATACCCAAAAAATCGGAGATTACTAGAGATTAATCAGAGACACATATACTTGAACGGACAGATATGTCATGCGTCGGAGCCTGTCAATTATATACACTTCAATGCTTTTAGCATGTACAATTGGCACCCATTTGAGCTATGAGATATCATTTCACCCTTGCTGGATATGTTTTCTATAGTCAGTATTAACTAAATTTGGATTGGTTAAGCACAACTGTTTTCAATTCTTACATGGAAGCCAATACCTAATCTACGTTCTAGTTTGCATTTTGATATACAATACAGATCTATAGACGCCAGAAAGATGAACCTTAAGCATAACATTGGCATGTATCACGAGTATAGCGAAGTATTTTTCTTCAAAACCAGCACCTAAATGCCGTTAAGAACAGTATTAAAACACAATAGTTATGTAGCACTCCGTTGCTACCTCTTTGCGAAACCGAATCTCAGTTGGGCAAAAATATCTAAATTTATAATACGCGGAGGCAGGTGCAATAACTTTAGCACTGATGTCAAGAGCGCTTACTAAATTGCCCAATAGTGTCAAACTACAGTCATGAGGTAACATAAGAGTGTAAGAATGCAAAGCTGATGTAAGTACTGACCCATTAATAAAAAATTAGCCGAAGAAATTTGGTTACCAATTGCACAGCGTTTGTTGAACTTCGCGTGGATATGAATTATTTTTTGAAAACCAATTATTATTAAATAAAAAAGGATTAGAAAGGCGCAATGGTCGTGTTGTAAGAGTAGTCGATCTCTGGTTGCGAAGGGACGGAGAGTGTGCAACGCAAGTAGATTCTAATGTAATTAGTGCTAAACCAAAGAAACCATAGAAAATAAAACCATAGAATATAATGCTTTAGAGCATACATACAGTTGAGACGACAGATCACCGAATTAGAACACATTTATTGTATATTTTTTATTTTGCTCTCTGTTTGTTGTCATTGCGGAATTTAATTTAGCTTTAGTTTCTTATTAGTTTTAGTATTAGGCAAACTTTTCGTTTCTGTTTGTGTTCTTTTTTTTACTCAAGGTTCAATGGAAGAGCAATTCAACTATTTTAGTTGCAATTGAATTGAACCTTGTGATTCTCTTCACTGTATATTGTATATTTTTATTTTCTATATATTTTTTTTCCTTTTTGTAAAATGAAGGAGGGAATAAATAAATAAATAAATAAATACTTACTTTCATGGATTAGCGACCATAAAATTCAGATAGCAGCCGTTCTGGAAATATATGAAGATGCTTTTTGAAAAAGCTTAAAATTACGGACGTTATACCAATTTAACAAATATCCTGCTTGTCAAGATGTATCTGAATTGGAAGAAGTTGTTTGCTTAATATAGTTTTATTTCAATTCGGTATTTATTATACCTACTATTTTTATGAATTGCAAATGTTATTTTTTCTTTTTACCTGATAACATCAAACTTTAACTTGGTAACTATTAGTAGCACGAAGTAAGTACGAACGTAAACATCTACCTACGTATTTCTCATAGTGCAAATATATACGTACAAAATGAAAATCAAAATTCACTCCATATTTATCTTTCTCTCTTTACAAATCATTTTTAAGCAAAAATCAAGCAACTTGCCAAATTAAACGAAAACGAATTCTCTATTTATTGATTTACTACAGCAATTTTGAAATTACCGAAGTTATGTGATTACTATAATATATCATGATAAAATATATTTTAATACTTTATATTTTTTTAAATAGCCGATTCTTCTTATGAAGGAGCGAGTAAGTGTTACATTACATATAAAGTTTTGTTAATTTTGATATTTACAAATTGTTGACCATGTCTGAGAAAGTTTCTATAAAAACCATTTGTTACTAATAAAAAATAAGCATAGTAGGTATATTGTGTAACAAGGACAAAACGAGAACCAATGAAATTTGGGTCTATTTACTTTTCGTACGTTCGAAGCTGCAGAGCTGCAAATGAATTTCTACATACATAACACACATACCGTTGCTCATCGATTGCTATCGATTAATTAAAAAGTTAATCCAAATATGCCACCTTGAGTTCCAGTCCTAAATTGCAAAAAACTACAAATTTGTGTCACCTTTTGTTATTTAAGTGACGTTAGGTTTTATTATTACAATAATTATAATTGTTTCTCTGAAATGTAAGAAATAATTTATAGGTCTAAGTAACTTGTGTTTAGTAAGAAATTTAGATTCTAAATATGTAATTAATAAATTACATATGTACATATATAATTAATAAAACTATGATCATATGACATTGAGTTTTTGCCATATTTTAGACATGTTAAGCATTTTCATAAAGCATTTTTCTGACTGCCAACCCCAAAAAATTAACGTACGGTTATACAGATACATATGTCTGTACGTCAATAAGTGCTAAAGTAGAGCCCGGCAGCTACGTGCTATATTTTATGTATCATATGTTAAAAGCGGTATATAACAATTATTGTGAAACTAAGTAATTTATGGCAGCTCACTGTGAAGAGCAAATAACATACACAAACTGCACATCGCAGTTATATCCTTCCATTAAAGCAGCAACTCACATATTCAGTCGTATACAATAGTAGTTGAAAGAATTGTTTGGATCTGAAGCGAATGTCTTTAGTCTACTCGCAGACGCAGTTCTCTCTCCTTGTTGTATAATGTACTATATTTCATATGTAGTAGCAATTGTAAAAGTTATTTACTGACGAATTATTATTCATAACAAAATAGAAAAATAAACTAGTAATAGGTCCATGATCATAATAGAAAAATCCCACACCTCTTTTTCAGATTAAGATAATGAGTACTTACTTTTTTATATTTTATTAACTGATTTAGGCTCTATGCGCGGAATACATTACTATGATCTAATATAATTTTATTGCATTTTTAGCACCAGGAACTGCACCACGTAACGTGCAAGTCAGACCTCTCAGCTCCAGTACAATGGTTATTCAGTGGGATGAACCAGACACTCCAAATGGGCAAGTTACGGTAAACATTTCCGCTTAAAACTACTTACTTTATAATAATATAACTGCAGAATATTGTCAGACAGTAGCTTTGTTTAGCATAATCATAATTTGTCATCTTCAGCGACATATCTGCTTTTTAGGGTTACAAAGTGTATTATACCGAAGATCCACAGCTTACTATGGCACAATGGAAATCGCAAACAGTTGATAACAATAGACTTACGACAATCAGTGATCTAACACCACATACTATTTATACAATTAAAGTACAAGCATTCACTTCCGTTGGCCCAGGACCACTAAGCGCGCCAGTCCACGTCAAAACGCAACAAGGTATGCAAATAAGTGGGTTCTTATAATTTTAAAATATTGCTTCAACTATTTGACGACATCTCTTTTATAAGTACCTAATATTACGAATGCTTATAGGAGTACCGAGTCAGCCGAGTAATTTAAGGGCATCTGAAATCGGTGAGACAGAAGTGACATTACAGTGGAGTAAACCAACACACTCTGGTGAAAGTATAGTGAGTTATGAACTTTATTGGAATGACACTTACGCGAAAGAAAAACATCATAGACGCATTGGAGTAACCGAATTGTATAAATTAACCGGTTTATATCCGAACACTTTGTATTACATTTGGTTGGCAGCTAGATCACAACGAGGAGAAGGAGCTACAACGCCGCCTATTCCAGTTAGAACGAAACAGTATGGTAAGATGTTAAGAGGTTTGATGCGAGTTACTATTAAAAGTTAAAATTCAAAGCAAACAGTACAAAAAAAGATACTGAAATATTTACTGAAAGTTTGCGTGTGAGTGTGAGAGTGATTTCTTTTTGTTTTTAACTAACTTCAATTAATAAGGGAGATTTTATAATATAGATAAAATGAATTTTGCATAAATCTTGTTGCTCAGATGCATTGCATGCGGTATATTAGGTGTCAGTGGATATTAATTTGTCGACCAGCACTGCACTCAAAGTAATCTGCCTTGCCAATTTATTATTTCTATTATAATAGAAGTACAGTTTTATACAGGTAGATCCACTTTTATTATTCCCCTAATTTTCGTCATATATTTTTTAGTTTTAAACAAGTTTTATTTTTCCTTTTAATTAATTTTTACAAAACCGTTGGTAGACGAAATTTTCATTTGGATATACCAGGTGTGTAACATTATTATTTATAGTTTTATGTATACATACTCTAAAATTACGTTGTATAAACATTGATTGCGGTAATATTGCAATTATTAGCGCAATTTATCACTTTAGAATACAATATTTTGCATTTAATACATTACATTTGAAACTTTAGTTAGTTTAAATAATGCTATATCACACTAATTCACGAATAATATTCATTGCTAGCTGATAGGATTAGGCTACAATCCAAATGACCGCAAGATTTAACTTCCCGTCGATGCGTTATTTAAAAAACGATTCTTTTCTAATTATTTTAGTTTTAGACTTATCCGCGGTTAGTGTGTTTCTGCAGTAAATGTAGGCTAAAAGATCATTTCGGCAAACAGAATAAAACTCAAGCGAACCTGCAACAACGGCGGTGCAAATGTACACTTTGATTATTGGTTAAAAATTACCTTAAATCGATTCATAAATATCAAGTATTTTATCACATGCACAGTTTTTGCTCCACTAGGTATATTGTGGAAAGTTATGATTCGTAATTCATATGTACACTCACCTGAAAGAAGTTGTAGAACGATTTACATATAATCGCTATGTAAATCGTTCTACAACTTCTTTCAAGTGAGTGTACGTAGACGAGTAGAAATTAATATTATTACAAGCAAAATAGAATGTAATCCTAATGCTTAGAACGTACATAAAAACCAGTAAAATATTTGTCGCAAGTACTTCACGTGCCCTATATCTCAGAACATACAAAGTCAATGTTTATTCAACATTGTATGTGTTTACTCATTAACAATCATCTTCATAAAAAAACGCAACTAAGACATGCTAAAATATATCCACTTTATCGATTTGTGTAAGTTAGGTTATTACCCTTAAGAGCTTTAGCTTAAGTTAAAATGCTAACGCCACTGTAGTACCGGGCGCACCACCACGCAACGTCAGCGCAGAAGCGGTAAGTCCGACATCAATTCGTGTGACCTGGGAATCTCCACCGGCTGAACGAAGTAATGGAAACATTGTTTACTACAAACTACAGGTTGTGGAGGCTGGCAGATCGGACAGCGAGGCATCTGTTACTACACTAAATACGACTAGTTTTGTTATTGATGAACTAAAACGTTGGACTGAATACCGTATTTGGGTGCTTGCCGGGACATCCGTTGGCGATGGACCATCCTCCTATCCGATCACTGTTCGCACTCACGAAGATGGTACGTTTTTCCATTATGTAATTAGGTATATCTAATCTATACAATTTGTATATTGTGTAGTATCAATTATTTTGTACATTACAACTAATTGTTCTAAAATCAAGTAGTTTTAATATAATATTTTGTTTTCTTGTAACTAATTTGCTAAAGAAAATATCTCAGTAAGGTAACGACATAAATCAGTTCTTTCGTTGGATCTTTGCGGATCCGTCATTCGTTATCCATTATAAGTTAAGTCACACGATTATATGTTCTCCTTGACTAACATGAAATTTAGAAAGAAACAGAGAATGACAGGTTTGTCTGATTCGACTATCTTCGTGTCGAAAAATTGGCGGAAACTTATGACGTATCGGCAAAGATCCAGCGAAAGAACTGTATAAACCTACCTGCATAATTCTCCAGTAATATTTTATGCCGGATATTAGATTATTGCTGTATTACTTTTTGAGTCGGTAGCGTCGAGGTAATATATCATTCAATTTACTTACAATTAGCACTTACAATTTTACCTGACACTCGACCTCAGATTATTGAAATATTAAAATCATACTTGTTTTACAAGATATTATAGCCTTCTAAGAGCCTGTACTATAAAATGCTGCACCATTACACGTTTACTAATTTATTTGTCCCACACTTTTGGCTACGATCTATAAATTAATGGTTAGCATTTATGTATTGGGCATTGCGTGGAACTAAAAAAACGGTAAAAGGTACAGTGATTTGACATTTAACATACATATACATACAAGAACTCAGATCTTTATTGTATAGCATACACTGAAACATGGAAGCTGGATTGTCAAAGTCAACCCGCTTGTATATCAATATATTATCAAACCAACACATACAACAGTGCGTTGTATGCGATTGGTGACGCATTTTTTCTTTTTACAACCATGTACTCCATTCCGTTATGAACAGAAAGGAGGGCGCTGTACCTCATTGCTTTAATAAAACTTGCAACAAAATAAATACGGTTTTTAAATTTCCGCACTATAGAAAAAAATACGAGTAATTGACATGGCAAATAAATGCTATAAATGGGCTAAAAGCTAGTTGATATTAGAGGAAAATATCTCAATTATCTCATATTTAAAATTCGAATTTTAAACCTAAAAAAGTGTCGCTTTTGAAACATTCTCTAACTGTACATTTACAAATAGATGCCAAGGAAAATAAGTGCCGTTTTTTTTAATGTATTTTATTACTTTCTGTCAAGGACATCCTATAGGCTTAAGTTGATAATCACTGTTGGATCGTTCCGATATCGAAGTAATACCAGCCAACTTACGTATCCGCTATAAGAGAAAAAATTACGTTAGAACAGTATTCAAATTTCTTATTAAGTACTTAACAAAACAACTAAACAAAATTGTCAAATTAATTCATATGAAGAATATGTAGGTTTACTGAAAGTGTTGCCAATTAAGCAGATAAACATATTCACTACCCGAATGTTAGTTAAGCATGTCCGCTCTCAATTAATTAGATATTATTGAAAGTTTGAATATCTATTCTCTATAGCCTGATGACTATTTCTATGGCCAATTGATTATTTCTTATCTAGTCGTGAACGGCATGAACGTAAAATCTGGTTTTGTATTAACGTTTTCTAAAAAAACAATATGCTTACATGTCTATGAAAAAATTAAACTTTGCATCTAATATGATGTAATAAATTATTCATAGCGATAATGTTTGACACTACCGCTGGCGTGAAGTATTGTGTAACGTATGTTCTTTACCTTCAGAAAACTACTTGATTTTATAATATGGTTAATTATATTTTTAATAACAGGTGCGTTCAAGTACAACATATTGTAATACAATATCTGTATTAATCAATAATTATTACCCAAATATCATATAATAAACCTTCCTTCACCTTATATTCCCATCTACAATAACCATATTATTTTACAATTATCGTTTTTTTCTGTTTTTACAAATTCAAGTTACAAACAAAATAAAATGTCTTTGAATGTTACATACATAAATCGATTTATGTTTTATTTTGTTTGTGATGGTGAGACGTAGATGTAGTTTTTTGACATATCCTCAGTGGTATGTGTAAGAATTTTAAGTGTTTTTTACCATTGCAGCCACCCGATCAGCGGAGGATTTTTGAAGCTGGCGTAATGTTTTTCATATGTTTTTATATAAGATAAAAGATTTTTTTGCAGCAATTTTGTATTTTTTTATCCAACCGATGTGATCGACTGATTTTTTATATAAAGATGTGCGATTTTTTCATAAGATGTATTTTATATTAAATATTTTTCTTCTGTCTACAAAAGCGTTTGCAGGAGATCTACTAACGAGGTTTTTTCATAGATTTTTACATTCTCTATTATATACGATAGTTTCTTTTCGTTTCTTTACATTCTTCAGCAACTTTCGTCGGTTTTTTTTTCTTACTTATGGAAACAATTCTCGTTATTATTTATTTTTTTTGTATTTTCCTTTTGATTTTGGTTTTTGGATTTCGATTTTTGTGACTTTCTTGTTTACGTTGGTTAATTGTTTAGCTACTCACGTTCACATGTAATGATTGCTTATTGGTTTTCACTGGCACAGAGTTGCATTGCAATGGCGCACAATTTTTTAAGTCACAATCGGCACCGTTTTTTGACATTTACTTTTTCTTTAATTTCGTGCACCAATTTTATTTCTTGTATTTTAGAACACTATACCTAGCATGCTCTTCACTTTACTTATCCTCTTCCAGTGTGTAAAGTTCTCACTTTTGTACTTTATGTTTCAGCATGATTCAATTACATGTATGCGAAACTATGTTTACAATAGTTATCAAAGACTGTTATTGTTAGATATTTGAAGAACTCTCGCGAAATTCTATCCATCTTTAAAATAGCTTAAAAAAGTAGACAAAATTTATTATAGGTGGTATAAAAAATATACGTTTTAATTATCCACCAATCTACGGATTTATTTTGATATACTGTTTTACTTAGTACCTGCAAATAAGGAAAAGTACATCACCTACCTATTAAATTGCAATAAGAAATACCGTTGGCAAAAGTGAGCCCTTTAATCCTTTCCTTAAACCCGACAGCCTCGCTAGGCAGCACAACTCACAGTAGGATGACATGGCGCACTAAATATGGCACATTATAAATCATCACTGTGTGTAAAATACACTTGCACCTTTTCATGTGTGCGTTTTTTTGAATGAATGTCTGTTTGAGTGAGTGATGTGAAAATTCATATCGAAGATTTGTTTATTCATAAATCACAAATATCTCATAGAAACTATATCTACAATCGAAAAATTACTAATATCGGTATGGTTTATGATATGAATGTAGAATTAAGACACTTGGTATTATTAATTATTACATTTGAATACCAATACCTATATACAGTAGTAGTATGTAGGTGCCGTATGTTGTCTATTTTTCTTCTGTTAATAACTAGCATGTTTAAAATATATTGTCTCTAATATGTTGAAAATTTTAATTAAACGAGGTATAACATAAGACAACAATAACTTTGGATCGTTTAAACGTATGCAATATTCTGAAATTTCTTTGTAAATTCGTTTGAAGTAGAATATGCTAATTAATTTTATTTCACGTTGTATAACTAAATCATTTCCATTACCGTAAATTTTAATCACAAAATAATAGTATTCATACTTGATTAATTAATAAAAAATACAATGTCAATGTACAGGAAATAGATACCAATTTCATTTACATTTTGTAACTTTAACTTAATTTTGCTTTACAGTGACATGCAATTGTTATGAATATTTCTGTATTTCCGTTTTTCTAGATTCCTTCTGAAATCTTGGTAAATACGTTTGGCTTCTATTATACTAACATATTAGCATGTAGTTGAGAATCTAGCCTCCAATACTAACGTTATACACAACTTTAGGTATATGACAAAGACGTGTGTGGATGTATGGTTTTTCAACTGATCACTGATGGTACCGAACAGACAACACTCTGTAACACATTTTTCAGAAATACCATTTTTTCCTTGCTGTTAGAACAAGAACACTGTTTTTACACCAAGAACTCCGTTTTTTCTTCTTTGTCCCACAGAAAGATAAAACATTTTTTGACTGAATTTTAATTTTTGAAGTTTTACTTTTTGAATCAATACATGTGTGTGAGTATATTTTTTAAATATAATACAACTTAATAAATATTTTTGACACACCTACAAGCATTTTTGTAGCGGAAATTTAAGATCTTTTTGTGAAATTTTCCTAATATAGCTACTGACATTGTTTTGTATCAGTCTTACATTGCTCTTTTTTTGTTCTCTAACTTTTTGCCTTGACTTGGCCCCACAGTATTCCGAAGTGAGTATTTAAATTTCTGTTGTGTGCTACAGTAGACCGCTAATAGAATATTTTTGTAGAAATTTTTGTGTATGATCAGTGAATTCCGCCGCAAGTGATTCAGTTTTAGAGATTGATAACTTGCATCGGAAAGGAGACTATATACTTTGGTTTTTTGCATTTTTATAATTCTATCAAGCAGCTTACGAAAGGAGATTACAGACATTTTTTATTGTTTTCATTTTAAACTTAAAAAATGTATATGTAGATATTAGTCGGTTTTCTTTATATGTTCCATTAATCGTTTGGGATGAGGTAATTATTCAGCGATTATTTTTCATGTGTTGGTATTCAAATGTCCTCTGGAAACTAATAACTACTAGAAGAGTTGTGTGAGATTTTATTTATTGAATCTAAAGCGATAAAGTTTTTTACATGATGTAAACTATGATGTGCCTGCATGACACAAAAAATATATTCGTCTGGGAATAACGGGAGCACGAGATAATCTAGGATTTATTTTCGCAGTGCCTGGTGATCCTCAAGAAGTTAAAGTCTTGCCCATCAATTCAACGACAATAAAGGTTAGTTGGAAACCGCCTCTCGCCAAGGATCGTAATGGCATTATTCACGGGTATCACGTTCACGTGCAAGAAACTAAGGATGAGGTAATCATCTTCAATTGCTACACTGTCAAAATTTCCAATAATTATATGGATATTGTTTTCTAGAGTAAAAGCTTATTGAATGAACCCATGCGATTTGACGTCATCGATTCGGTTTTGGAATTGAACATCAGCGGACTACAGCCGGATACAAAATATTCTGTTCAAGTAGCAGCATTAACTAGAAAAGGAGACGGTGATCGCAGCGCCCCAGTTAGTGTGAAAACACCAGGTGGTGTTCCAAACAGACCAGGCCTAACATTAAAGTACGGTTATGTTTCGGGGAATAACTTTACTGTAATATAGATTATAAAGATATATTACAGTAGTAAGTACAAGCGTCAATATTGAAAGCATCTTTTATTTCAGAGTGATCGAACGAGAACCAACGGTGACTATTGAACTTGATTGGTCAAGACCTACGCAAACCTACGGAGAACTACAAGGATACAGACTACGATATGGCGTAAAAGATCAAATTTTAAAAGAAGTGCAATTAAAAGGTTACTGCTTGTATAATTTATTCACGGTAAACTATATTCATGTAAATACTTGCAGGTACTAGCACACATAAATATAGAATAAAAGATTTGGAACGTGGCGTGGAATACGAATTCAGAGTCGCCGGATTAAATCATATCGGTATTGGTCAGGAGGCTATGAAATATATGCACACACCTGAGGGACCACCAACAGGGCCCCCGACAAATATTAGTTATCATTTTCAAACGCCAGATGTTGTCTGCATTACTTGGGATCCTCCTACTAGAGAGCATAGAAATGGTAGAATAATTAAGTACGATATACAGTTCCATAAAAAAATTGACCATAGAAACGTATTTGAACGAAACGTTACGACAACAAAAGCAGTTTTTACAAACTTGGAAGAAGAATCTGAATATGTTTTTCACATACGGGCTTATACCACCCAAGGACCTGGTCCATTCAGTGAGAAAATTACATTTGCTACAGATAGGGATATTGGTCGAGCTCCTATGTCAGTGCGTGCAGTTGCAACATCTGATTCCAGTGTAGAAGTATGGTGGGAAGCAGTGCCTTCTAGAGATGTTATAGGTTATCAAATATTTTACACTATGACGGCAGTAGAGGATTTGGACGAATGGCAACAAAAGCCCGTTGGAATGACAGAATCAGCTGATTTATTAAATTTAGAAAAATTCGCTGAGTATGCTATTGCAGTAGCTGCCAGATTGAAATCTGGCCTAGGAAGGTTATCCGAAAAGGTTACCGTTAAAGTGAAACCAGAAGATGTTCCACTAACTCTAAAAGCTCACGATGTGACTACTCATTCAATGACTTTATCCTGGTCACCTCCTATCCGATTAAATCCCATTCATTATAAAATTTCTTACGATGCCATCAAGGAATTTGTAGACTCACAGGGAATGACACAAACTCAAAACATACCGAGACTAGAAATCACATTAAAGCAATCAGCAAGACAACACACAATTAATGATTTATCACCATTTACCACTTACAACGTGAATGTTAGCGCCATACCAAGTGATTACACTTATAGACCACCTACAAAAATTACTGTTACGACACAGATGGCAGCGCCACAACCGATGGTCAAACCCGACTTCTATGGTGTGTTGAACGGGGAAGAAATTCAAGTAATTCTTCCACAGGCTTCCGAAGAATACGGACCAATCAGTCATTACTACTTAGTTGTAGTACCTGAAGACAAAGCTAACAACAAACATCCTGACCAATTTTTAACAGAAGATCTTATCAATAGTAAAGGACAAAATCCCAACGCTCCATATATAGCAGCAAAATTTCTTCAGCGAAGCATTCCTTATACTTTTCATCTTGGTGCAAATGACGAACAGGAAGGATTTAAAAACAAAAAGCTAGAGAAGGACAAAAAATACAGAATTTTTGTACGGGCGGTAGTGGACACGCCGCAAAAACATTTGTATACCAGCAGTCCATTTTCTGAATCTTTAGCCTTGGATATGAGAGAAGTACCGCCTGGCGACCCCCCTCTTAGACCTAATCCAGATGTGACCACAGACAACGATGTGAAAGTGAGCAGCCATAGAAAGGAAGCAGGAGTTTTATGGGTAAATATATGTATATAAGTATTTCTTGTAATATATGACTCAAATTAGGTGTGTACCATTGGTATACACTTGCAATTATTGAAGAGTGGAATTAATTTTAAAAAACCACTGCACATTATTAGAAATTTCTAAAGGAAATTTCAGTATATAATATAATATATACAGAACTATTGTTAATATGATTGTTAAAATACATATATAGTTCTTGTTAATATAAAAATAATTTACAATAAAATATTAGTTATGTGTTTTAGTATAAAAATATTCATTCATTTTTACATTCTTATACTCAAAAACATTGGAAAGGAGTCTAGGGACAGCACAGCAAAAGTTTTTGCAAGCATTTTACTTCTAGTGAGTCGTGGGCATTCCGTTTCGCAAACTACCAAAACAAACTCTACTGTTCACTATGCTTGTGCTTTAAAGAAGACTATGCCTACTACGTATATTATTACGTTAACAATTGTAGCATACGTGTCTTGTGCTTACCTTTTCCTTAGCTTTACTTTATTTACGCTAATTCACATTTCTTTCTAGGTAATCTGTCCAATTATAGCAGCTCTCGTTCTTTCATTTTTCCTGGTATCACTGTTTATTTACAAAAAACGAAGACAGCCATGTAAAACTCCAGATCAAGCGGCGGTAACTAAACCTTTAATACCAGCAGATATAAATAGCAGTTCGGCACCTAGTGATCCTGTGGAAATGCGTAGATTGAATTTCCAAACACCCGGTATGATTTCCCATCCGCCAATACCTATTTTAGAACTGGCCAATCACATTGAAAAACTGAAAGGTAACGATAACTTGAAATTCTCGCAAGAATATGAAAGTATAGAACCAGGCCAACAATTTACCTGGGATCACTCAAATATGGAAATTAATAAACCTAAGAATCGTTATGCTAATGTCATAGCTTATGATCACAGCCGGGTTATATTACAACCCGAAGAGGGTATTCTCGGAAGTGACTACATTAATGCTAACTACTGTGATGGATATAGGAAACATAACGCTTACGTGGCAACTCAGGGACCTCTTCAGGAGACGTTTTCGGACTTCTGGAGAATGTGCTGGGAACTGAAAACCGCAACAATAGTTATGATGACGAAATTGGAGGAACGAACTAGAATTAAGTGTGACCAATATTGGCCTACTCGTGGCACTGATACTTATGGCTGCATGACAATTACTATTACTGACGTCCAGGAATTAGCTACTTATTGTATTAGAACATTCACCGTTCATAGACAAGGTTACAGCGACCGAAGAGAAATTAAACAATTACAATTCACCGCATGGCCCGATCATGGCGTACCTGATCATCCAGCACCTTTTCTACAATTTCTCCGGCGAGTTAGAAATATGAATCCTTGTGATGCAGGTCCAATCGTAGTTCATTGTTCTGCTGGTGTTGGAAGAACTGGTTTGTATTTTTTTAGTTAAATTCCGTCTAGCATTTGTCAATGATTCTTCAAATTACAGGTTGTTTCATTGTTATTGATTCGATGTTAGAACGTATAAAACACGAAAAATCGATTGATATATATGGTCATGTGACTTGTTTACGAGCGCAAAGGAACTACATGGTACAAACGGAAGATCAATACATTTTTATTCATGATGCTCTAATGGAAGCTGTGATCTGCGGGCATACAGAAGTACCCGCTAGAAATCTCCACTCGCACATTCAAAAACTTATGCAACCAGAAATTGGAGAGAATATTATCGGCATGGAATTGGAATTCAAGAAACTAAGCAATATTAAGACTGATTCTTCGCGATTTGTTACAGCTAATTTACCTTGTAATAAACATAAAAATAGGCTAGTTCATATACTACCGTATGAAAGTACTCGAGTGTGTTTAACGCCGATAAGAAACATGGAAGGTTCTGATTATATAAATGCCAGCTTCGTGGATGGATATCGTTATCGTAAAGCCTACATCGCAACGCAAGGTCCTTTGCCAGATACAGCTGACGATTTATGGAGAATGTTGTGGGAACATAATTCAACCATTATTGTCATGTTGACAAAGTTGAAAGAAATGGGGAGAGTAAGTAAACAAAAGATGTATGAATAGTGCGATGATATTAAGCGCTTTTTGTTTTTAGGAAAAATGCCATCAATATTGGCCGAGTGACAGATCAATCCGATACACATGTTTTGTTGTAGACCCAATTGCCGAGTATAATATGCCCCAATACATTCTAAGGGAATTCAAAGTGACAGATGCTAGAGATGGATCCTCGAGAACAATGAGACAATTCCAATTTACAGATTGGCCTGAACAAGGAGTGCCCAAGTCTGGTGATGGATTCATCGATTTTATTGGTCAAGTACATAAAACTAAGGAGCAATTCGGTCAAGATGGACCGATTACAGTGCATTGTAGGTAGGTGCAGCGTTTAGCCTTATCCTTATCCACAGCTCTTCTGCCTGTTAAGCCTTATGTTATCTTGCGAAAGAAATCTATTGCTGCGTTAATTGCACATGCAGTTGGTTTGCTGTTTTTTTTTTGTTGCTTGAGCTTTGTTACCAGGTAACAGATTATCTGCTCTAATTTGTTACTGTTGAACCTGGGCAAGATCGTCAAATATCAATGCTATGATTCCATACTTTTTTTAAATTTGTTTAACCAGAAATATATTACGCTGAAGCGCCGCTTTGTACTTGCCAATAATGGTTTACGACTCGTTAGTTATTGTAAGAATTTTAAATGCTGCCCAGCGTTTTCTAGTTTTCCCTAAATCTTCATTCAAATAGGACTACTATATAAGTGTAATTGTTATTTTTCTGTCTAGTGCTGGAGTTGGACGAACAGGTGTATTTATAACACTAAGTATTGTACTGGAAAAGATGCAATATGAAGGAGTGGTAGATATTTTTCAAACTGTTCGCATATTACGTACACAAAGGCCAGCAATGGTTCAAACCGAGGTTTGTATAAAATAAAATATAAAATTCAATATACATATTAAAAACACCCCTATTTTAGGATCAATATCAGTTTTGTTATCGTGCAGCTTTGGAATATCTAGGGTCGTTTGACCACTACACTGATGGTAATTGATGGCGAGTTTAAATTATCGAATAATAAAGAATGGCCAGAAGAACGCAAGATATACTCTACAAATAGTTTTATTTAATGCAGACAATAACTGTCACAGTATAAACGTGCTCTCTTTTTATTTTTCGAACTACTTACTGCCGATCGAAAACAAATTACTTTGAAGCTACTACCAATACGTTACATAAAATATTAAATAGTGAATCGAAAAAATAGTGTGCAAATGTGTGTAAACAATGTGCCTATATGTATATGTTCAACATGAAGGTAAAAAGTTCATATATGAAATAAATAAAGTAAAAGAAGAGAGAAAATTATGTGCACAACCACTGTGAACCGTTTTATTAATAGATAAAGGAAATGTCGGAACAATTTAGAACAATTCCCAGTTTTATTTTTGTATGGTGCAACTACCGATATTTTGTTTCTATCTCAATTTTTTATTGAATAGAAAATAAACATAGTTATTAAGATATCGTAAAAAACAATTTGGTTCAACGGATTTGTTTTACATTAAATAAAAACATTGCGTAGTAGCTATTACTATGACTCCGTTCAAATAATTCATTATTCTTCTTTTGTAATACTTCTATGTTTGTGGTATAATTTGTGTGTACTCATTAAAAAAAGTAGTTGATAGGTATTACCATATCATACAGTCATTCATTACTGCACGATATTTAGGTAGTTTTCTTTTACCATCAATTACATGTATGTGTATCATAGAGCTTTAATTTGGATATTTCTCAATGTTTTTATTGTATTCGTAGGGAACCAGAAAAGAGGGTGCTAAACTCTGAAATTATCTCACCGGTTATTCAATATCCTGTTGCACTATTTATTTTTCTACTAGTTGAAGCGACATTCAAATTAAAGCCCTATAAATTAATATGTAATATTATACTGAAACTAATTTTACATAAGATATTTTTAAGAATTTTTTCTACGTATTAATTGTTTGTACATCTGCATAAGTTTACAAGTTTGTAAAATATGTATTTAAGGAAATCTATTTGTACATCTTTCATTCCTGTTGAATCTCCTATTTTGTACGTATTAGAAGTGTATAATTATCAAATAGTGCTTTGTAATATTTCCATAAATATTTCTGAACTGCAAAATTAAAATATAATTTACTGTTTTATACCGTAGTATCATCATTTCATTTGCAATCTTTTTGAATGTATTGTAGTTAAGTTGGAGTGAAATTCTGTTACATTTTGTAAAAAAACACACTGTTGTAGCACATGAATGAATGAAATTGAAAATAAAGCTATAGATTTTAATAGAATCCGGTATATTATTTATCGTCCTGTTAGTATCTTAAAATATATATATATATATATACAAGGCAATCCAAATTAAGTGTTTACCATTGGTAACTTTGTTATTATTAAAGATGCAAGATTGTTTAAATTAGCAAACTTGTAGCACTTTTAACGCTCTTTTGGACGGAAGAATAAACACAAAGCAGTTCAAGTTTTTTTACCAGGGGATCCAGAGAGAAGAATATTTTTTTGCTACTATGATATCTTAACTTTTGTCGCCAAAATGTAAACAACTTTCGTTATATCTTATGGACTGATGAATCAAATTTCTCAAATTCTGGAATGTACAATACAAAAAATCATCATTACTGGTCAAAGGAAAATCTTCTTAGTACATCCAAGACGCCCACAAGTCCGTTTCAGTTTTAATGTTTGGTGCGGTTTAATTGGTTCAAGGATTGTTGGCCCTTTCTTTTATGAGGGCACTCTAACTGGTGAAAGGTTCATAGAGTTTTTTACTGAATTTTGAATAATGTCTTAGACCATCTGGATCTCATAAGTAGACAGAATCTGCATTTTCAGCAGGATGGCGCACCTGCGCACAACTACAGAGGTACTTATCAACTTTTAAATACTATTTTTAACACTTCATGGATAGGAACAAATGGTCCTGTTCAGTGGCCTCCACGATCACCAGATGTAATGCCACTTGATTTTTTTATGGGGTTATTTAAAGACCCAGATTTATAAGCAAAGGTACGAAAACGTAAACGCCCTAAAGATTGCAGTTAGTGAAAAGATAAACCAAATAGATGGTAGGACCATACTGAAGGCAGTTCGAGAAATTCGGAAGCGTGTACAAAAATGTATTGAACAACAAGGGTGTGTTTTTGAACATGTTCTATGAAAAAATCAGTGATTTTTATTTTTTGATAAGTTTATGTATAAAATAAAGTTTATAAAACTTATTTAGCTGTTTTCGTTTATGCATCATAACTTCATTATTTTTAATCCCAGTAAAAAATTCCTTATAATATTGTTTGTATAAAAGAGCGTTAAATGTACTACAAGTTTGCTAATTTAAACAATCTTGCATCTTTAATAATAACAAAGCTACAAATGGTGAACATTTAATTTGGATTGTCCTGTACATCCAAAATTTCAACGAAATCGGAGAAGTCGAGATTTTTTCAAAAAACGCGGGGGG
>SMLS01061315.1:0-45156 GCA_004785975.1 Popillia japonica
GATGGGGTTTTTAATAGTCATAATTGTTATTTTTGGAAAGACGGAAATCCTAAAGCAGTTAGTGAAATTGGAAAAGTTCTCCATAATGTCTGGCGAGTAACTCGTATATAAGTTTTTATACTAATATGTATTAATTTTAATAAACCCCTTGGTTTACATGGAACTTTTACTAATCTGCGTAATTCAACATAAAATACTGATTACTGTCACGTATTTGTCTGATTAGATGTTGCCAAATTTACACTTTCTTTGAGCTGCTCTTGTCGTTTGGGGCTGGACCGTACAACTTTTTTCAATTAAGATAATCGACTCAGTATTAAATAGAGAATAGCTCTACCTGATGTTTATCCGTATTTTTGTGGACACCGTGTATATGTGTAGTACGTCAAATATATTAACATAGAATTTATATTTCAGAAATTTAAAATTGATGTTACATACTATTATAAATTACAATAGAAAGAAGCACTAGCTGGTCCATCAAACTACAATAATGCTATTGTGTGTATTTTAAATACATAATTCTACAGTTCTTCAGCAGAATCACTATCACTCTCCATATCACTGTCGCTTGTGTCATCATTTCCAAACAAAATAATAAATGGCTCCACCAAATAATCTATTACTCCATCTAACTTGCATATTTTGCCTTCTTCTTTTATCATATGGTGTACACATTTTGTCGACGTTTCTGAGGTTACATTTGTAATAGCAGTTAACAAAATGTCTTTCACTTCAGCTAATTCGAAGCTTCTATTTTTTGCAGTTACTTCATTTTCTATTTGTGCCCAAACTAATTCAATAGGATTCAATTCACAATGGTAAGGTAGTAATCAATGTATATCATGTGTAATGTAGGAAGTTCTAGAATAAATTAATATTTAGAAAAATATTTAACGAAATATGTATTTTCTCAATCAGCTGTGTCTACAATATGGCGTCGCTAAAATACTAAATTTTGGCAGTGTAAACATGACTGGCAACAAACCAATCGTGAGCCTATATGTTGGCAGACTTTTTAAAAAACAGAATATAGCACAGAAATGGCGCAAATTTTAAGCAATCTTCTTTACCATTCTATAGAATAATCAATCCTTCAATACCATAAATATAACAGTATGACTAATTGTAAGTGAACGTGTTGTGTCATTTTGTGTGATTTTTTAAATGTTTAACACCAACCGAAATTACAGCAGAGCTGGTATACAACACTATTGGAGTTTGCTTTCTTCGTTTTCAATAGTTAAAAGCTGGATTGCCGAATTTAAGCGTGGTGGTCCGAGCACAAATGATGAACCCAAAAATGGCTACTGCTCTGGATATTATTAATCGTATCGTGTTGATGAAAAAATACTCGACGCGTTGGGTACCGCCGTTGCTCACACCGTAGCAAAAACTAAATCATTTGAGCGTTTCTCGCACGGTTTTGTTAGCAGGCAAGGTTATGACAACTCTATTTTGGGATTCTCATCGAATTAACTTGGTGAACTATTTACAAGGAAAAAACAATTATTGGCGAGTATTAAGTGTGCCAATTTACTACAACAACTGATCGACAAAATCAAAGAAAAACGGCCTCATTTGTCAAAGAAGAAGGTAGTTTTTCGTCAGGATAACGCACTTGGCCACAAGTCTGGAATTGCCAAAATTCGTTAACTTAGATTTGATTTAGTCCCTCATTTGCCTCCCCAGAGATGGGTCCCAGCGATGATGGTCTGTTTCCAAACCTGAACTAATTGATCGGCGGTAAGAGGTTTTTATCCAATTCTAAGGTGGTGGCTTGGCTTCATCGACTTACAATGAAGATATTGCTAATTTGGAATATTTTTAGAATAAATGTGTTGAGCGAGCATACGACTATATTAACATTTTAGTTGTTAATTCTTGTTAGTGACTTTGACGGGAGTAGAATTGTTGTATTGATATGTTGATTTGCCCTATCGCAAAATTGGCCGTCATGTTAACTGTACTACTATGACGGTAATGTGTGTGTGTTGTGTGTGGACAAAAGATAGATAGTGGAACATGAAGAAGACCAACTAGTCAACAGAGGCTTATCACAGAGCGTCAAGGTAGGCGGTTCAGACAACTAACTCTCCGAGACAGTTTTGCTACAACACGTCAAATCTCTAACCAATTGTTTGGAGAAGAAGGTAGACCTGCTACGATGCGTACACTATATCACCGCATTCGAGCCTTTGGACTTTTTTCATATCGTCCACAATTAGTGCTTCCTTTGACTCCGGACCACTGTCATTAACGCTTAAACTGGTGCAGAGAAGGGCAGCATTGGGAAGCAGAACTGCATAATGTCATCTTCAGCGACAAATCGCGATTCTGTTTAGATATGCACGATAGCTGTAGAAGGTACGACGCCTGCATGGAGAGCGACACGATATTGGGTTTGCTGTTGAAAGGCATGTACACAGGACTGTTAGAATAATGGTTTCGGGACTATGGCTTATGGTTGCCTATCACCACTTCTATTTATTCGAGGCAGTATGACAGCTGCATGTTATGTGGATGATGTCCTACAAACCACTTTACTACCTTATCTAGATGGCCGTCTACTCGTCCTTTTTCAGCAAGACAATGCATGTGGTCATATTGCTTGTCGAACCTTTCTCCAACAAGCAGGCGTTAATGTTTTGTCGTGGTCACCCCATTCCCCGGATTTCAACTCCATCGAATATGTGTGAAATATCATAGGGAGGAGACTGTCCACTTTGCACAATCCTCCACAAACTTTGGCGCAGTTAATCAACGAAGTCCAAGTTGCTTGGAACGAGCACACCACAAGTAGATATCGACCATCTCATTTTGTCGATGCCTAAACGTGTACAGGAGTGTACTCATGTACACGGTCGCCAAACACATTATTAATTTTTTTCGTGTTATATGTTAATAAAATTTCTGGCAGATATAAGATCTGGGTGTAACACTTCTAATGTTACTGAGTATAATTACTTCACAAAATCTAGATAACACACAAAGAGAATGAAATATCATTAGAACACTGTAATTCCCACTTTAATGAAATAAATTTGCATTTATAAAAGCCCCTATATGCTCATTCAAGTTTATTCATTCAGGTTTATAGTATTCGCCTTTTTTAATACATCATAAACAAGAACTTGTTTTTAAACAAAAATACTTAAATGAAAACATCTTTATTATTCTCTAAGGAAAAGTAACCCAAAAAAACACAATACCCGAATTTAGCTCCTAAAACCCTGTAGATAAAACCGATTTTTCACTATTCTACAACAGACATCAATCTGTTATGATCAGAAAAGGATCATATAGGTAATCAGCACGATTTTGAGAACTCATCGTACACAAGGTGATAAATATTGAAGCCAAACAAAGAACTCAAGAGACACTGGCGGCTTCATTTGTTCCTTAAGTAGTGGTAATGAAGAGTAGGGTGTGTTCCGTTGATTAAGTTTTCGTCGTGTACATCTTAGTATTGACCAATTCTCAAGCTAAAGAGTTTCCCTATATTGGCTAGCGGAAGTAAGGAATATTTACATAGGAAACAAAAAAAAAATAGAATGTTGATGTTAAAAGAAACATTCATATTTCACGTACAGTCAACAAGAACTTTCTACACAAAAGGATTGTATTTTATGACTAAATATCAAACAAGAAAGGAATTACCGATAATTGACATCTGTTCGAATTTAGATTTCCATGTCGCTGAATATTAGTTTTGTAAGTCGTTATTCAAGAAGCTCTAATTAATATTAGTGCGTAGGCTATCTGTGGATGCTTTTATTAGTATCTGTTACCGTTATCACAACATCATGAATCTTCTAAATTAACTGCTTCAGATATGTCTTCCTTTCACGACTCATAATTCCAACGATCTATTTACATGCCAATCTTAAGATTGACAAGATCTGCTCGAACAATGTTAGTTTTTATGATTAAGTAAGTTTCCGTTACGTTCTTTAAAAAGCAACAAACTAAATCTAGATTGAAAATTTGAATAACAATATATGTTTATGTAACTTTGCCTTAGTGTAATATCACTTCGCGATTGGTGACGGAATTTCACACTGCCCAGTGCTGGAAACTTGAGAAATTTAAATCCAACGGGACTACTTCTAATTAAAACCGAAATGGAGCTATTTTTAGCATTGAAATGCCAGGTTTTTTTAAATACAACTTGTGCATACGTGGAAGAAATATACTTGTGCATAAAATGATGCTGTTACATGAGTCACATGGTTCACTATATTAATAAAACATAATTATGCGACGGCACGTAGAAAAAATTTTATCTTGTTTATAATATTGAAGCAGTTTTTGGTAGCCACTTAGTCCTAATTTGATTCATATGTATGCATCCTGTTGCGATGGTAATTATCTCTAAAGTGTATTTGTCTTTTCGTTAATGCAAGTTGGATTTTAATGAAAAAAATATTTATGTCTTTAGTATTTGTAGTTATTGAATTTATTATTCATTACTCTATACCAGCCACGGGCTGCTATTTTTATGTATTCATCTAAGGGCGTGTTCGAAAAATCATACAAATTGTATGAAATAACAAAACACCTTAATATTATTTTCCATCGAATTTGTTTCAAAATTTTTGGTCATTGGTTCATTGTTGGAAACTCCATAATAGAATTTCTAGTCAATTCAATATTGCGGCTACAATGCACAAAACTGTGAAATATAACATTATCGCCTGAGAAGCTCCAATAAAAATACTAATGAGATTTGACTACTTTGGTTTGTCTAATTTTTTTTTTTTTTCAATTTTTAGTTCCACATTTTTTTCCAGGACCATTTTCTTTTTTAATTCATGCTGCAACAATCAAACAGACTAAACATATCTAGAAGTTTATTTTTATGTGCTCGTAGAAAACAATATTTTAAAAGCTTTTACCTTTTAGCAACAAATCAGGTGTTAAGTTTCATAGATTCGACATTTTTTTGCCTTAATCTATAATTTATCTCATAAAGCGACAGATAAATGTAAATAATTACTGTTGTTTCAGATTATTACATATAAACCTATCCCCGATCAATATTAATACCAACAGCGATCATACTAGAATGTTAGTCTCCTCTTTCATTGCTTTACAGTTGGTACTAGTTCTGGCTGTCAGATTCAGAGAATGAATGTACCTATAACTATTCTACAATCCAAATTGTGATGCAATACAAGTCAGCGAAGCAAAAGCAATAGAAATAAGTTCTTGTTTTCACAGGAACGCTGTTGACGCCTAGCAGACCAAAATTCTGAGACGTCTCTTATACTTTTTATAGCTCTTTATTCCGGAAAATCCAAATACTGCACAGGTCTTCATCGGAACAACTTCCAGAATTAGTTTTTCCAAAATTCCTTTGCTGATTCCAAGTGTAATAGAATATTTTTAAAATTTCAAAATCTGCTTACAAGAAAAGTAATTGGCAGCTTTTAGTGGTAGCTCCATCAGCAGGGTTATTGGTTATTTGTCTTCGTTTAATATTAACAAGTTTGTTGTTGAAAAAAATACACAGAGTGTAGTGTGTTATACAATATAATATAATATGTAATAATATATATAATAATTTTCGGATTTATAATGCGTATTAATTTATTTTTTACGTACATATACATATGTAGCCCACCTAAATGTTAAAATTAGAGTATTTTACGATGGAGAAAACAGTAGATTCAAACATAAAGATAAACGGTTATAAGCACATACAGATGTATGTACATACGTCCATTAGATTTTTGTATAAGCATCCTTGAAATGCTTACTTAACAATAACGTTCAGTAGGTATACGTACATATCGAGAATCCTAACGTCCTTTAACTGAACTAAATAATGTTTGTTTTTTGCGTTATTGTTCACATTTACGAATACGTACAGCAGTACCACCATTATTGGTGATATTTGTGTAAACAATCTACGTCACGACGATTTTGTTTGTGCTGCTCTAAGTATGTAAGTGAAGCAGCCTCCTACAAAATGTTCTTATACGAACTTTCAGATAGATATACACATACATACCCGCATTGTGCAATACAAACTTTTACGTATACAAACACACACCGTACATTGTAGATCTAGAAAATGTATCTACTGCATGCATAATATTCCTCGTCTAAAACGTCAGATGTGCTAATTTGCGTCCATTTTTAAACACAATCATATATTGTCCGTTCTGTACGATCATGTTAATTGGATCAATTAGGGTTTGTAGTAAATTTATAACAACGCGTATAAAGATATAACGTACGATGGGTTTTTCATTAGGTGGCGCTGTTTATTTTGTATTTTAATTGCATAATATTGATTTTGCGATATCGTTTAGAAGCTACGAAAAAATTTGTGACGTTATCGTTGGTATAACGTGTTCCTTAAGGAAACGATGTATTTTTGTAACAACTTTACTTTGTGATTATCGAGTGATATTTTTAAAGATACAAAATTGATGTCGTATCTGCATGTTATAATTTATATAAACTTTATCTATGTACATAACATTCAATATGTTGGATACAGATATAATAAAAGTAAACAATATTAAATTGCTTATTCCATATTCGTTAAAAAACATGCAAGAAGATGTGGAACATGGTTACAAATCTATCTGATGCAATGTAAATTAAATGTGAATTAATCAGTGAAATATATTTTTAATTGATACATTGCAAGTTTTCTGCTTATGCCAAGTAATGAAAAATGTTGCGTAACTATAATTATTCTTCAAACTATGTCTCGGACTAGCGAAAATATAAAAACTGTGCAGAAAATTTTGTCAGCGTCTCCAATTTTGACATGAGCGTCATTACGAATATGTCAAAATCACTAACTTAAGCCAACTCAGGGTTTTTCAATTCCTTATCAACTTTAAAACGGAATATTTAAATACATAATGTAATATATGTAGAATAACCTTACACCTTACAACATGGATTATTTCAACTTGAAATACATAATGTTTTGTACATAAGTAAAAATATCAGTATTTATTACTAAAAAGCCAAGCAACTTAACATACATACATACAGGGTGTCAAATGAATAGTGCCGGAAAAACTAATAAATAAAACTAATATCACAAGCAAGGTAATTACAAAAAAATTACGATCATATATTAAAATAATTTTTCCTTTAATAATTACGAAATTTGGTTAAATAAATTTTGTTGAATCCGGGCCTGACACGTGTGTACAAGGAAAAAATAGGACGCTATAACAATTTCTAATAGCCATAAACAGATATTTTTTATCAAATTGAATGATATGTAAATAAATGCTTATTGTACCCTATGAATGCATTGATGCTATTTAACAAGGTCACACATTTACTACAGATTTTATTCATTTTGACCAGTTTTTTTTTGTAGGAATCAGGTGTTTTTGTTCTTTTCATTACAGAAACTTTGAATATTAAACTACAACGACATATTATTACCTAATGATCTGGTAGTTAATAATTTACTATTTGAGATCGTGTTCGTAATAATTAATAGTTTTTTCTTTTCAAATAATTCGTGGTAGTCTGTAGACGACTGTTTGATAAGAACCAGGACAACAACTTAGAGTAGTAATGTCCGCAATTACTACCACGACCTCCGGATGAACGTTTCTGTGCGACGGCAAAACTTATCATAAGCTGGGCCGCTGTGACAACACAGTCTCGAAGAGCCTCGACGTCTAAAATTTCTCGTTGACGATCATAAACAAAATTTTTCATGTATCCTCACAGGAAATAGTCCAACAGATTCAAATCGGGACTTCGTGCTGGCCACTGAATCGTTCCTTCTCGGTCTATCCAATGTGCAAATGCCTGGTTTAAATGTTCTCCTACAAGTCGGGCACCATCTGGAGGTGCCCCATCGTGCATGAACTACATTTGCCGTCGTGCATGTAGTGGTATGGTAACGGGTAACGTATTTTGCAGACAATTTAAATAATCTACCGCATTTAATTTTTCGGAAAGTACATGCTTCCCAAATAAATGGTCGCCCAATATTCCGACCCACACATTGATGTCCTATGTTGGGATGAACTCTGATGGATATCTTGTGGGTTTTTATCGGCCCAGTAATAAATAATGGTAATTCAGCACACCATTTTTTTGTGAAGCAGTATTCATCGCTAAACAGGGTCACGAATCGAATATTTGGAAGACGAGTTTCTGTTTGACAAAATCATTCACAACAGGTAACCCGTCGAAGAAAATCATTTTCTGATAGACGTTGGATTTTTTGTGCGTAATACGGATGCAGTAGAAGATTTTATCCTGTTTTTCAGTAGAAGAAAATTATGTCGATGTACCCAGTATTCGTATAACTTGCCATAATGTACACATAAGACAACGAATGCCTGTGAATTACTCAACGTTCTGCCTGTGTTGCCCATCCATGTATGCGTTGCGCTCGAACATCAGAGCTGGACTGAGATTGAAAAATATTATTTTGTCGTTACTGCGTGGACATAAAGTATTAATTTTTTGGAATTTAGGTTTCCATGCCATTAACTCTTTTATTTTCATAGACTATTCAGTAGACACCCTGTATACACTGTGTCGATAAATGATTGAAAGCTCTCTGAATCGCCCGCGCTTTTTTATATTTGAAATTTAGCGCTTCTACAAACTATACAATAAATTAAAAGCGGGAAATTCAAACCCTTTCAATCATTTATACACACTCCGTATAAAAAATACATAAAATCAATTAAGTAATGCAGCTGTTGTCGCGCTTCACTGTAGTAACAATAATTTTAAAAAAATATTAGATAATTCACAAGAACAAAATATACTACTACTACTATTACTATACAGGGTGTATTTGAAATAAAGGTAAAGACTATGAAAAATGGAAAGATATTATTTTATTAAACTTAAATCCAAAATATTTTGCGCATTTCGAATAGTGTTTCAGAGCGATTGTACTATCAGAAGCACAGTTGACGTGATGATTTAAATATATGGTCTAGATGGTCTAATATTAGATTACAATTTTCCTGCAGATTTCAGATCGTGGGAGACGTAGATCACGTCTCCAACGAAATCAGAAGGTTTTCACTTCTAGCGTGGTTGACACGTCAAGTTACTGTGACATTCTCAGATACGTCACCTACCAGAAGGTTTTTGCCCCTAGCGTGGATTACACCTCGAGTTGCCGTGACCTTCTAGTGCCCCCCAGATACCTATAATTTTGCTCCTGAAGAAGTCACTTACATTAGTGGCGAAATGTCGACTTTTTTTACTGCTTATCTTGTCGTTTTTACTAACCATGATACGTTCAGCTCCCAGAAGCCGTCATACTAGAAACTCGGGCCGCAGAAACCTTCGATATCATTTTAGAAATACCGAGTTTATAAATTGTTAAGATTGGAAAAGTTACCAATGAATATTATTAATTTTAAAGCTTACCACACTGGATTTAGTGTGACAGCGTCGTACGCAGATAATTCGGCTATTGCATCGTGATCGGCATCTGAATGCTTGTCAATATAGTTATTTACGACCCAAGTGCGTGAAAATATATTCCGCGAATGAGTGGTCAGTTTAAAGCGGGAGCCGAAGGCGAGCGCTTTATGGACACGAATTCGCGAAATGTTTCACGCACGAAGTTTGTACAATATTTTTTGTACGAGTACTTTAATAATACCTGTCGTTAAATACGTTTTCATTTCTGTGTTTTTGACACACTACAAATCTCTTGATATTAATTTAAAAAAATTGAGTTGGCAGTATTGATTATTTGACGTGACATCTAATTTAAAATTATCAAATTCAGAAAATTCGATACAAAATTAAAACCTGTACAACATAATGAAATAGTGAAGAATTTATTACCCATAAAATCATTAGAGTTAGGGATTTATGATTTTAAAATGTCACTAATTAATCAACTTACAGTAAGTACCAACTTTACTTCACGCACTAGTGCTTAAAGTGGCTTTTCACGCACGCAAATGGAATCGTGAAATAACGTGTTTTGACAAGCGAGTACAAAAACAAATTAATGATGCGATTTGAGAATGGACATTCTAGCTTCACAGACATAACAGAAAAAAATATATACGTTCTGAATAGAAGAGCGATTGATGCCTTTATGAAGGGTCCCGCAAAACATGTTTAAAAGACAGCGAGCAGCCTAAAGTTACACACTAACACTTACTGCTCAAGTAAGATGGAAACAATATGACAACCTCGTTTACTCTAGAATTGACAAAAGTAGGTTGCGACTAGAGCTGCTATCCGGATCCGGATAATTCTGGATCCGGATAATTTACTATCCGGATATCCGGATCTGAGTGCTATCCGGACCCACTATCCGGATCCACTATCCGGATCCCCTATCCGAAACCTCGGATCAGGATCCCCTATCCTAAACCTCGGATCCGGATTTGCTATCCGAAACTTCGGATTCGGTTCTGCTATTGAAAATCATCAAATTTGCATTCTGTTTGAGGTTTGTATCAATAAAATTATTTTGTTCGCGAGTTCTCGCTACATTAAAAAAATAGTTTACGTTACAACGAAAAAATGTTTTACGTTCCAACATTTAGCTTTGTAAAATAATAAAACAAATCAATATTATTAATTAATATTATAAGTAGCTAATAGATATTGCTATGTATAACGTTTTAAGAAAAAAATAACTACTTTATTGGTATGTTAAATAAATAAATAAAATGAAAAATCGGGAACAAAAGGTATTTGGTCTGAAGAGAAACACAAATATAAGGTTTTACTAAATAAATAAGAAATATGAAGTAACAATTATGAAGCACAAATCGGTTAATTCCAAACAACAAAAAAAAGTTTGCAGTAGGTACCTTTCTGCTCAATCCAAGTTTTGGATAGCGGATCCGGATCCAAGGTTTCTGATAGCGGATCCGGATCCGAGGTTTTTGATAGCGGATCCGAATCCGAGGTTTCGGATAGTGGATCCGAATCTAAGGTTTTGGATAGCGAATCCGGATCCAAGGATTCGGATAACCGGATAGTTTTGGATCCGGATATCCGGATCTTAATTTTGTCGGATATCTGCAGCACTAGTTGCGACAAACAAATCATTCGTAACCCCAAGCAATGTATAGTAGTCCACTGTGAAGTCCGACCGAAATTCCAACAAAGTTAGGTTGTTAGCTAATTACTTATAGTTTTTCAAGAATTTTTAAAAGGAAAAGTACTACACCTCGGATAAAGGTTGTTGAAAGTAGAAGAATGTGAAGACTTCAAAACAGAATAGTACAAGAACTTTCTTCCGCAAGAAGAACAAATAACAGTCAACTAGACGTGAGATGTGTGGAGTTTAATCATAATAAAAGTTAGTACTTATATCGTGTCCAACAGCTTTACTCCATTCAAAATTATTCCATTATTTGTTCAATTCAATATACTTCAAGTCAACAAATCACATGGAAAGTTTAGAATTATATTTTCAGAGAAACGTCCTTGAATTGCTGCTTTATTATTTTTTTCAGAATTCCATCTATTATTAGTTTGCCACTATTTCTGGTAGCAGTTATTGACATTTGAGGTTGCATATAGGTAGCTACTCGTATATGTTTAGTTAACCAATGTGATTTTAGCATATTTCTTAGTAAAATTTTTATTATTTCTTACTAGAATCACTATTACAATTATTACATAAATAAATTATTCTATAAGGATCAGTTACGCGTTATTGGCAGATATACGACCTGTCATACGAGAATTTAAGTACTTGCATAAATATTTTGAACATGTTTAGTATTTCGTAACTTCTAATCATCTAATACAAAATCTTGCTTTTGTAGCATAGTGAAAAATAATAAAAATATAAAATTCAAATATGTAGTACGTATGTTAAAATACAAGTGTCAGAACATGATTTCGGGCACGAGTTCAAGTTCGGAAGACAAATTTTCTAAAAGACGAATACGACAAAAGTCTCATGAGACGTGTATTTTAAACTATTTTTTTGTATTTCGATCTTTTGAATCTCCTTGATCCTACAAGAAAATTGACGTTTCTTACGCAACGTTTAGAGATTTAATTTTCTTGACTTTGGTTGCACTGATTTTTTATTTGACATTTTAGAAAATTCGTGGTGGGGTATACATAATATGTGTAATTTCAATATTGTGTAACAATTTATACTTAGTTGTTGTTAATTTATGATTTGTCACATTCCAAACAGAAAATTATGTAAAAAAATTTACTATTAAATTTTTTCGTAAATTTTTTAGAACCTGTCCTAAATGTATCACTAAATCTGCGCGAAAAACTGCGCATATTGGTCGATCATAACCTCCAATAACTTCTAACTCTACATATTCTTTACTAATGTCGTTGACAGAGGATCAAGTGCTAAATCCTTTGGGAGAAGAATGGTCGAAAATGATCCACGACATTGTCGACCAAAGAATTATTATCCAGGGCGAAGAACTACCCTAAAAACAAAGCTCTAGGAAGAACACTCAAGGGTGATAGTCTTTTTGACAATGTATTTGGGTTATAGTTGTCAATAAATTCCATTTTTACTATAATAATTAATATAAATAAATATAAAACTCAATAAATTATTTATTTCTGTCGTGCTTTCTGGACGTTTTCCACAAATAAAAGCTGGAAACTATAATAGTCTAAAATGTCCATATATTAGCGGAGGTCTATCTGTTGAAGATGTTTGAGAAATTAAAATACATTGGCTTCAGCTTAAGGTGTTAAAATAAAATATAGCGCCATCTACAGCTCAAATCAAGAAAAAAGAAATTAACTCTAAGTAATAACAAATATAAGTTGGAAACTGTAGTAGTTCCGTCATTCCAATAATATTTTCATAAGTAAATAAAAATAATACGTTTTAAAAGTTTGACGAAAATAGAAAATACTATTGAGAATAAATAGCTTCAATATTTATTTAAGAATAATATGTCATTTTCATAATTTGAGTCGAAGCAAAATATTTTCTGTAATTTTTTTAGTTTGTCGTAGATTTAACAATAGTAGAATCAAATAGTAATGGGTATTAACTCGTATGAAAAACGAAAGCGTTTAACACAATTAAAGTCAATTATTACTTTTCTTTATTTACTTACGATATGGTGAAAATTTTAAAGTAAACTAAAATTAATTGTATTCTGGTATATTAGTATACGTAACAATCAAAAATACAAAATAGTTGCACCAACTAACGCATTTTCCATTGTTTTTACTGGAAAATATATTTAATCTAATTTAGCCGCGATAATCAGTTTAATTTTTACTTTAAATTAGATGATTTCATCGCTGCTACTCGGAAAAATTTAAACTTTAAATAGTCACAATGACGCTAAATATACTTACTCGTGTCTAAAAATACGAATACCGACAACTTTGGAACATGTATATTTTGTTTATTGTTACATATAGACATGGACATGTGTATGTGTACCAGGTACGGTAACAGGTATATAGATCTTGGGACGGTCCGGTCTTCCGTAATATGTACTCATCGCATTAAGCGTTTCATTATGGATGCAGATGGTACATCTGAATTTTAATGATATTTGTCAAACGTCACGGAACAAGTCAAACACACTTTTATTGGTTATTGGTCGTACTTATTTGCTAGCCGTACGGAATACGGTATTGGTTATTAGCGGTGTGTATGCTCTTTTTTTCTCTTCCTCTTTCTGAATATTCACCGGCTTTAAATAGCACATACCATTTGGCTAACCGAGAAATTGGGTATATAAGTATGTATATGTACCTACTACCATTCGAACCTAAACTGAATTAGGCTACATAAACACGTGCCGAATAGAATAGTTTTAAAAGAACATACCACCAATTTAAATGTTCTTATTTAAAGCTTTATTTCCTTTATCTACGAATATTCGTATACAGCCACGGTCAAAATTGTTGTTTCCTTCTTTTCTCTTTGCAAAAAGTCAAAAAAGGCAAAGTATTTGGAAAAAGTAGAGGGCGATGAAAGCGACAGTGACAGAATGCTGTCATATAATCTTTCCTCAACGAATGTATAGTGCGAGCAACAAAGATTGAAGCGTGGTGGTTCTATATTTGTTTCTAATTTCATCAAAACTATCTCCCAATTGAACCTTTACCCATAATGCGTCTGAATTTGCTGTCAAGTACTGTATTAATCTGTCATTTTGTCTATTTATACGACTGAAATTTAGCCAATAGCATTACAATTTTTTCTTGTCTTTCGCTTACTCCAACAATATGAAGTTTGTCAAGGTAACAAGTGTTTTGTAGTTTGTTCATAAACGTCAAAAATATGTTCTGCAATTTTCATAATGTTTCTTTAAGTTTTTCGACATGGAACGCTTTGGTATAAACTCGGGGACCGAAATAGATAAAGAAATTGAAGATTTGACACCGCAAAATACCGTTAAAACACACAAATAGGTTTGAAAACAGCTCCCGGAATTTTGCAACAGCAAAATTATAAACTTTGTGCTCAAGCTTCTGACGAACAATTAGCAAGTATTTTGAAAGATTAGGCATTCAACATGAAACGTGCAGACAGCACCGAATACAAAGAAGGTACCGTGAAAACAATTTGGAATATTTCCGCTAAACTTGTCCAAAAAAAGTTTTATGAAGAGTTTAATCGAGAAACAAATCCATTCAGAGGATTTTTGAAGATGCAAGAAAGGCGCGGATATCTAAAAGGAAGAAGTTACAAGCAATTCATAAAGAAAGAAAAACAAGTTCTGTCGTCCTTAAAGCGGAAGAAATTAGCAAAATTGTGTCATTTTTTGACGAAAATACTCCAGACGGCTTACAAAAAAATTCTATCAAATTTGTTCTGTGCAACTGACGTGGCGTGGAAATGTAGCAGTCTTTTGCTTAATTAACTATTTCAAAGCAGAATGCGACAATTATGGTCAACCCACAGGACGTATTGAGTACGATACCATATTTTCAAAGACAGCACAAGGTGGTGAAAAACCTACAGCTGAATCTAAATGGTTGACACCGAATAAAATTTGTGAAGATCAGTGTCCAGTACGTCTGTTGAAAAAAATGTTAAGCAAAAGAACACCAAACATTAAAACCAATCGTTTATTTTTGACACCTAATCCTGATTGGGAGAAAACTAAAATATGGTATAAAAACTGCCCTGTAGGCCTTAATCAGTTAAGTAAATGGACACATTCAGCGGCAGAAAGTATAGGACTTGATACAAAGAAACAAAAAATATCTAATCATTCTAATCGCTCTTCCGCTGTTAGCATCTTGACACAATCTAGAGCAAACAAGAAATTAAGATAGCAGGCCACTCATGATCTGAATCTCTGAAGCCGTATCTCAAGTTTACTAATGAAGACCATAGCAAGATACTTGAAAAAAAAACGAGAAATAAACAAGATTCTGCCAACTCTACCATCACCAGCACCTCAAATTCAACTTCTAAAGATAATACAACAAATATTTATTATAATAGTTGTATCCTTAAAACACCACTCGAGCTACGCTCTGGTGATGTATCGCAGAATACGTCTTGTGACTCGGAAATATAATCGATTATTTTCTATGCTCTTGTGATATTATAAACTGATTATTTATGCCTATGTATCAGTTTGTTTTACCATATTTAGTGATCTTGGCATGCTTCAATCTTTGTTTCTTGCATTGTACATACTTTGTTTCCCACGAAAACCTTAAATATGAGGGATCGACCTTATAATAAGTTTAGATTATTTGATTATAAGAATTATTTTGAAAAAGATTGCGTAGTAGAGGGTGGTGAAAACGGTAGTGACTACAAGACGCTCTCGGATAATCACTCGCATAATCAAGTTAAAGTACATCTTAGTATTTTTAATATCGCTCATAGTGTCGTAGGATTTGAAGGTTGGCACTGCTTTCCGAAAACTCCCTAAAATTGGGCGTTTGGAAGCCTAAAAGAATACCGTTATCCTTGCTCTATATGAGTCTAGAAAGCAAAATTTATCTTCTTCTGATCCTTTCAGAAAATCAGTAGATCTGTTCCCCATTCAATTTCCTTTGCTCTCCTGCGATTGTAAATCTCTATGTATGTATGTTTCTTCATCCACACAACATTGCGAAGACATTCAGAAATTGCGCTGCTTTATTAAATTGATGCGTAAGATTTTTCACCAAGTGCTGGTGGGTGGATACGTTCTTCACTTCTAAGTATGTGATTTGAATTAGGAGCTAGCAGTATTGGCGATCAGATGACTCAGAAACCCAACAACCAAACCTTCCAAAAAATTCCACTGTTCTTCCAACTTGCTAGGGATTATTGTATAAGTAAAAGTTGTTATACAGGTAAAAATTCCATAATCTCAAATAAACATACACCAAAATCGTTCTGCGAGATATATTTTCGACTTCTGCCTACTCGTATTATGTACATATACATATTTATATATATCTTATTTATACATATATGCAATCTATTATTTATTTAAATATTGACCAATACATAACGTATACTTATACATTCCCTAGTAAATTAAATTCTATACATTATGCACACACACGAACAATCAAACAACGATGGCGAAATAATTTTTGTTGTTGTTTACGTCATATTAAAGCCGGCAAATTCAGTTGCAATCTTGCATTAGGTTAAACCTATTGTACAAGTCTCTTTATCATTCACGAACGACTAAGGAATTTGCTATAAACTGAACTTGACGTTTCTTGAATTTATTGAAACAACATTGCTTAAATCCTTATTCAATATTCATGTTATTTTCACCATCAAAAATTTGACATTCGTTGTCGCTCACAGAAGCGTTCACTTAATTCAGCGCATTTTATTCACGTTGAGAAACGCGCTCAGCAAGCTACAACTAATAGTTCTTACCTTCTCAATGCACTAAACGCAGCAGCAAACTGACAGATTCCAAATAACACGTATCCATGGCAACTATGAACGAAATGTTTTTGAAGATCCTATTTTGTGGCAAATTTCAGATTCTGTTTTTGTCGAGAATGCTTATTTTTAATAATTTAGCATAAGAAATAATTTAAATTTATTTTTGAAAATATTTGTGTTGGAATTTGTCTTTCATTCCAAATTTCTCTCTCTTAAAACAACTTTACGACGACGCTATAAGCGGCATTTAGGTTTTTCCTTTAGATGTTACAAACTTTTTGGACATTTCTCACCACAAAGCAATCCACTTAGTAGGAGCTCTATTTCTCAACAAACACTCAAGGATGCACACTAAAATAAATCAAATTTTGCGTAAATTTGCTACAATTAGTACCTCGGATCAAGGAACAAGGACTCTTTCATTCTGCGCGAATGTGATTGCCTACGTAATTATATCTTTATATGAATTTAATAGCGTTAGAGGCTTCTAAAAATACATTTTATTCATATGCAAATGATGTATTACATACACAATTATCACTCTATTAGATCGAATTGAATGCCTATTTCGCAATTAGAAAGGGCACAGTTATAAAGCTGGTATAATCAAGTAAAATTTACTTTGTGCAAAAAAATTGGTAAATAAATTTATTGAATTTTAATTTATAATTTTCCAAAAATAATCTTTGTTTAACTTGTCTGTCATTTGACAGCGAATGATACCCACATACTCGTAACAGTGTGCTGATCAATATTGATTCACTTTCTATATTGATGCCACCATCGTAAACCTTGGCAGAGTAAATACTATGTAAGTACAAGAAACGAAATGTCTACATATTCCAGAACAAACACATTAACTGAATATAAATACTATCTGAGTATATAGAAATCTGAATTTTATTTATTATCGATTTCTTTTTGTATAATATATTAAACGATGTAGAACTTAAGAAATTCGGTCGCACTAAATAATGCGGTTTATGGGGTACTACTAACACTGGATCATTCCCTATTTATTTCGATTAAGTAAAAATGTTGAAAGCAAACAGAAATAATAATAAAAAACTTTAAACTTCATATCTTGTTGTTTGTTTCTAGATACGACCTACAACTGACACTTATTCAAAATATCTTTGAATTCATTAATTATATTTTACGACCTCATCATGTCCTTTCATTTTATTGGACAAATAAATTTTTAATAAATTTATTAACAAATATGCGTGCGTCGTTTACACCTGCAATATGCTGTGCCTATTAAATACTTAATTAAAATGCATAAACATTAACGGTGTATTTCCTTCGATTTTTATAGCTGATGGCTCAACATATCTTGTCCGCTGTCGAATCAGAAATATCATCGGGCAAAACAAAAGGCGATCCCAGTGAAAGAGACCTCTGCGTTACGCTAGATGACAGAGATTTATGGGTGCGTTTTCAATGTTTTACGAATGAGATGATTGTCACTAAAAATGGAAGGTAAGTGACACATTTTGTTGATTTTTTTTTATTATGTAACCATTAAGCCAGAACGCACCTTTTCCTGTATGGAAGCTGGACATACATATGTACACTCTCTTTCTAAAGTAATGTCTCCCCAGCTAACGGGTTCCTATCAATAACGTCTTCCAATGGGCGTACTCTAGTCGTCGAGCGACCTCAGTTACCCAGCATTGCTATAACCGAGAGTGTACATATACATACATACATATCGAGTTAAACTAGATCAAGTGCTTTCAGTTTATTGAAGCAATATACAGCCTGGTCCATCAATGGCATTATATAGTATTTTGAAACTTAAAACTTTTTTAAAATAATCAAGGGTAAATATGAATAAGTATGAAACTTTGAGAAAGTAAACAAAAACGAACCACAAAAACAATGACTGGTGGGTGGTCCTCAACTCTTGCCTTGTATCTATAGATACACAAAAAAAGAAAATAAGCCATCTTGTATGAGCAAAAAGCTCATCACAATAATTAAGCAATTAACCACAACCCGCAGTAATTTTTGGCTGTATTCCTTGTCACACTACCACTGCGACTTAATCTGTATGTGTGTGTTATTGTATTTAAAACTTTGTTACAATATTATCTCGCTCTAAGCAATATTTTCTTATTAATTGTTTGTCATCAGAAAAGCAATTTCGGCTGTGAAACTGATTCTAGCAGAACTTTCCACGATGCCGCAGCAAAGATTCAATCATCGCAAATATGGTCTGCCATTATCAAAGAACGTCCGCTCTACTACTATAACCACTACAATGCTGTAATTAAGAATAAATATTCAGAAACACATGAAGCTGGAAACTACCCAACGTTCTATGTTCAAAATAAACTACCATGTCCAATACGCAATGGTGCTTCCATTGTGTCTACCAATATTTGAACTTATCGCCTATGACACATCTTGTAGCACCCTCTGTGAAATATTTATGCAGTTTGGTCATTTCGGCTACCATTAAGTGTGCACGTGGATTATCACACAACATCCCACATTTTAAAGAAGTTGTAACTTATCTTGTTCTTCTCATAGTTAAACATTGCTTCCATTTTCTTACTGTTTGGCCAAGATTTAATAACATTTTCTGTAGTTTTTCCACTGAATATTCTACTTGCTTAGCAGCACTTTGAGTGGCATCCAAAGGTGCTGCTATTGTCCAATGCTATGAAATATGTAAGTTGACGCTCTTTTGGTATTCATTATTTTGTTCTTAATTCTAAGCCCAATTGTCTACTTCATGGCATCAACGTTTTTGGAACGTTACAGGTCCACTGGTGTCGAAGACTAGTTCTTATATATGTATATCTTCTTCCTTTTCTCGTATTCCCTAGAATTAAAATACCCAAATCATCTACGTATGACATACTTCTACCACTGTTGCCTCAGTTAATCTATGGTACGCCGTCATTACGATTGGCCAAATGTTGGGCGAGACTCCCGTCAGCATATCTATGTAGTTACTCATTTTTCTTTCTATTTTAACTTGCCTGTTTCCAAAATATCTCTTAACTAGGCACATTAACCTCCTAGTTGCAGACATTGTTAAAAATGAAGCGCAAATGCAAACAGAAAACACCTACGTGTACTAAAGACTGACATATCTACTTGTGCATGCGGGGCTAGAGATGTCTCAGTTCTGCCTTAATTGCAGAAGAAGTTCCAGACTTGCGATGGCACTTTGAACACATTTAGTCATGTAGTGTAATTAGAGCCTTGACGGTTGCCACTTCTGATTTTCATATTCTAGAATTACTGCTTGAATTTTGAAGATCACTTTTGAATTCGTCCTTCTTTAGTATCAATTTTTTTGGTAGATTTTTCTCCTGAATCGCTGCCAAATTACGCTTTTACGGAGGATAACCCATTAATCCTTTCTTTCTCTTTTTGTTTAAACTGTTCGATGTGTGAAAGACTGCATTGTTTGGGGAGTGATCCATCTTCGATATTTGTTTTCTTTTATTTTTCCAAAAATTGCTTCTATATCATTCAGAATTGATCGCCCAACATTATACTAATCATACACTTGCCTCATATCTGGTTTTTTCGAAAAAAAAAAAACCGATGAGCATTGCTTGCACATGCTTCTTAGGCCAAAGATTTTTGTTGTATCTTTATGGAGCTCGTCTTGGAAGACTCATCCAATCAATCGCTGTTCACTTTCGAGCCCATACGATTATATTCACAAATATACAATGAGTACAGGAAAGTTTGCAACAAATGGAAAACTTTTTCATGGTTTATTTTTCAGAAAAATTTTACTCTTTAAAAAAGTTTGTGCTTTATTTAAAACTCATTCAAAATCTGCAAAAATTAAAACAAACATTCTGTTTGGATTGCAGTTTTAAAAAGGAGCATACCAGGCTGCTAAGAAATCTAAACAATTCTTTAAATGTTTTACAAAGTGTTATTGAGAATCCAAAATTATCTGTGAGGAAATGTGCAACTAATTTAGGATTACGTAATTCAACAGTACATAAAATATTAAAAACAAACAAGTATATATAAACCAAGATATGTCCAAACTTTGCAAGACCGAGATTATGACCAGCGTTTAGAGTTTTCTTTCATGAATGTGAAATAGAAACGGAGAGAACATTCACTAAAAACATATTATTACCGATGAAGCGACATTCACCACAAATGGTGTAGTTCGCAAAACTGTCGTTGGTGGTCTCAATATTCACAAAAGATACATAAATGTTTGGTGCGGAATTTTGGATAGAAATAGGGTTGGGCCGTATTTTCTTCAAGGTATTTAGCATTTTTGACTGAATTAAAAAATGAATTTGTCAAACAAAGCGTTCTTTGTTGTTTATGCACGATGGTACACCTGCACATACTTCTCGTCCAGTCGTGCAGTATTTAAACCGAGAATTTCCAGAGAAGTGTATTGGAAGCAGGATACACAGATAGAGGTATGCCGACGCGCATCTTATGCATACGTCATTGCGAAGCATTAATTGTAAAATACAAATCCCGCCTACAAAACCAGCGATTTTAACCTTTCTTGAAATAAATTTCAAATGTAATTTCCTTCACACTGACGTCATGCGCGGCCTAGACGAGTTTAAGATTTGAAACGAGCATACCTGTTTTTGTGTATCCTGATTGGAAGGTATTCTCTACATTTACATGTCCACCTCGCTCGCCCGATCTAAATCTTTTGGATTATTTTTTATAGGGTTGGCTGCAACGCACGGTATATTCAGAGATGATAATCGAGAAAATTTGCAGAATAGAATTCGGGAAGCGATAACGCAATTAAATAATAATACCAATTTGCTACAAAACGTCGTCCGGGACTTTAGTAGTAAAATACTTTTAGTAGTTTTATGCATAATTAACCAAATGTGAGTAACTAATATGAATATATAAAAAATACAAAGTTCTTCTCACATAGAAATATTTATTTATAATTATCTCGACATATTTCGGCCAAAGGGCATCTTCAGGAGATTATGTCAATGGAATTAAAAAATTTGTCAAAATTTGTAAAATAAAGTGAATAATTTTAACATTCAGTGTCATTGTAGTTCTTCATTTGTAACAATACAAAATTTAAATGTACATACCTGTGAATCATCGAATAGCAAAATTATTCATACAAATTTTGACAATTTTTTTAATTTCTTTGACATAATCTACTGTCCGAAACATGTCGAGATAATTATAAATAAATATTTCTATGTGAAAAGAACTTTGTATTTTTTATATATTCATTTAGTACATATTTTTGTTGTTTACATGGGAATTTTATTTGTTTTAACGGAGAAATTACTTTTAATTGAACAAAAATTTTTAGAGTAAAATTTTTCTGAAAAATAAATCATAAAAAAGCTTTCCATTTGTTGCAAACTTTCCTAGATGACGTCATAGCATGTGTTGAATTAGCGTGATTGTATACACCGTGTCCGTAAATGTTTGAAGCTGACAGCTACTGTCAGATTTTGGTTAAGTCTGTAACACTACATTTGATTTTGATCGCAAGAATTAGCACTAGCGTGCCACGTGGTAGCTACTTTCAGCATAATTATTAAAATTGTGTTTTAAAATCAAATACAATATGCTTCCTTTTGGAAACGTTTATTGGTAATTAAAATTAGTTAAGAAAATAATTATAAAAATTATATCTGTAAAACCATTGCAATGACAAAAATACAAACATTCTTTATTAGTTAATATTGCAATTACAAGAAATGGTGACCTTGTTGCTGCAGACTTAAATTAACTCTTTGTTTCATACTTTCGAAAACATTTTGAAGTTGTCCTTGTGTAATCGTTTGAATCTTGTCTATAAAATCTGAAACGCATAATCGAACATAACCTGACTGGAATGTAATATCACATGTCACTTACACGGATTTAGTTTAGTAGTTATGAAAATAACTGATTGTCAGTACAAGGAAAAAGTAATACGGGAATGAAAATGGAACAGAAAAACTATACTAAAACCCAATGAAAATACAGCCGTGCGGCTATGGCCTGAGAGGAACAATCACACCGACATTCTCAGGGTGGTAAACTTTAAGCACAGATATGGCATACATTTTGATAGACGTCAGCTTCAAACATTTACGGACACGCGATACATAGCTTTCGATCAATCCTAACGAACATTTTTTGAGTGATTGCCAAATTTTACGGAATCCAACAAATACTCACGCAATATTAATAGTAGCTTGGTCCATTAAAAACCGTTATTGCTCAAGAATAATTGAATCTCGCGACAAATCACGCAAAGAGGTTGCAACGACTTTAGACTACCTAGGCGCTCACGACGTTCGTCGATCAGTAAAATACGATCACGATTGATTTTGGGATACCATCTATTTACACTGTTGTTTAGTGAAGCTTTGTTCTTGAAGACCGAATTACATTTATCAATGCACTATAGGTGAAAGTTGAAGTTAAACAAAATAATTAACACCGAAATCTTCAAGATATAACTGCTTATAAAATCTTTGGGCTAACTAAGTAGGTACTCATTACATTTACTTATTTTCTTTGTATTTCAGACGTATGTTTCCCGTAGTCAAAGTATCGGTATCTGGTTTAGACCCGAAAGCGATGTACACAGTTCTTTTAGAATTCGTCCAAATCGATCCACATAGATGGAAATATGTCAACGGCGAATGGGTACCCGGCGGAAAAGCGGAAGTACCACCATCTAATCCAATATATATCCATCCAGAATCGCCGAATTTTGGAGCTCACTGGATGAAAGAACCAATATCGTTCGCCAAAGTTAAACTAACGAACAAATGTAACGGTAACGGTCAAATAATGTTGAATTCGTTACACAAATATGAACCGAGAGTTCATCTGGTGCGAGTCGGCACCGAACAGAGACGAGTGATGACGTTTCCTTTCCCCGAAACGCAGTTTATTGCGGTAACTGCCTATCAGAATGAAGAAGTCACGTCCCTAAAAATTAAATATAACCCGTTTGCGAAGGCTTTTCTAGACGCTAAAGAAAGACCTGATAGTATTTATAGTCAACGAGAATATTCACCGACGTATGCTCAACAACAATCGCAGTACTCGCAATGTAAGTGTATTTTTATTTACTTTAAATCTTCGATTAAGACTAAAAATGAAGAAATAACGGTATTCTAGATGGTTCCTGGTTTCTACAGCACCAACCTATTTATCCAGCTGTCACGGCGACTGTACAGCTTTCAACGTGTGACAGATACTCAGCTTCATCGCCATTAAGAAACAATAGACATCAACCAATCTACCCAGCAGGATCGACATGTGATAAATTTCCAACTAATTCAGCTTTAAGAGGAAATAGATCGTCTCCATATCCACCACCGCAAAGACCGAAATCAAATTCTGAATCGCCGCCACCAAACGGTAAAACGATTTAATGAAAAACAGCAGCTATTTACTTAAACTAAGTTTGTTTTACAGTTTATAACCCACCCGATCACGTACAACAATCGCCAATATACAGCAATTCGGCACCATCTTCATATACCAGTTGGACGACAGTGCAATCACAAACCCCAACAACCGTTTTAAGTCCTGCAATCAATTGTTGGTCTCTGACGTCAAGCCCGCCGCCTCCACATCAGATTTCCGCGCAAACAACTCCAAATCAATCTCCAACTCATCAAATCTACCAACCAATTACCAATTTAACTAATTTATCCTACACGGGATATTACAATCAAGACCTAACTTATGCACACTACCAAGGTTCCGAATATATCCCGCTGCTAAATTCAGATGTTAGTTATACAGCTATAGAATCAGATAAACCCAGTGCTATAATTTATCACGAGGACACCAATAATATGGAAAAATCGTCGGACTATCAGGATAACACGCAAAATAATCAACCGGAATCTCCTAGTTCAACTTCTAGCACGCCTAGACATGACACGTGGCCATCGCAGAATCACATCTGATATTGGTTGTAATTTAATAATGTTTTTATGTGAATAATTATTAGAAATTATTTAAATTATTATCTGATACAGTTGTTGTATATTTCCTGATTTAATGTTCCAATTATGTTAATAATAAATCAATTAAGGGAGTCAAAAGAAAATAGTTTTATTCAATTACGAAATGTAATAAAATAGTTCATGTCTACATTATTAATTACGACAGAAACAAAGAAAACTCGAATAACATCAAAATATCTGCACATGTATTTATTTTTGAATATTGGGTGTGAAGAAAAGTCTTCCATATTTTATATCAATAGATAGCGTTGACTTCCATATCTCATGATCTATTATTTGGATCGCTTTCTACATAGTAATACCGCTTCCACGTACCCACTCAAAGCTAATTCATAAATATGTACATACGTTACTCACTTCCACTTGCAATATATGCTGTGGTAGTGGCGGCGCATCGCTACCACAATATCTTTGCGTTTGTTTCATTGTCGATTTTCAACTGCAACAAAAACATATATTTTAAAAATACAAACATCTCAAAAAATAAACGTTAATTTTGAAAAAAACCCGTTTTAAGCAAACATCTATCTTATCGAACAAACAGTATAATTTTTAAAAAATGAATACGCATTATCTATATAAAATTTCAAATAAATGACTATTCTACATTATTCCGTAGTATAATCGATAAAAATTAACAACGAAAATCATACCTACATCAAACTTTTATCGTATTTATGTTAAACATCAAAATATTATATAAATTATATTATACATAGATACATCTCACATCTCCTGATCCATCCAGTCGCTGGATTCTTTATTTGTCTTCGCCTGCTCCATCTAAATATTAAATACAAACATTAATTTAATAAGAAAATAAATAGCATGCATCTTATACCACGTTATACTTATGATTGACAAAGCGATAATATGGCGATAATAATAAGTAACGGTGGCAACGCTTATCAATTTTTTAATATTTCAGCGTCTTAATTCCAGGCACTCTAATTCTTAAAATCCAAAGCCAAATCCAATATAATATTAGGACAAATATCAAATTACTGGTTTAATTGGGTTTAATACAGTTTCAATATATAACCTGCAAAGTAAGAAACTCTGAAATTATTAAGTAACCTTATCTCTGAAGTTTCTACCGGTTTCAGAGAAATTTTCAATTCGGGCAAAATTTGACTACTCGGCAGACATGAGGCCTGTTCGTTTGCGTCGCTGGAAGTGCTCAATAGGCCTGTTCGTTTGCGTTGCTGGAACTGCTCAATAGTAGGCTCGGTATTTTAGCAGTCGATTGAAATCAGATTTATCCGCTGAAACTGATCTATTTGCTGTTTCTAATCTGCTATACATGCTATTTTTGACAAAACTTGCCAAAGCTACCAATTCTGTTGCAAGCTATACTTGCTCATGCTTCAAGTGTGTAGCAGATTTATCCGCTGAAAGTGATCATGTGCTGTTTCTAAATCTGCTACACTTGCTATTTTTAGTATTTTTGACAAAACTTACCAAAGTTAGCAATTCAAACGAACAGGCCTATGATTTGACAGTTATCGGAACATACTGAACGTATATGTGTCCAGTCTAATAGCTTTGCTAGTTTGGCTGCCTAACTAATTTTTTCCCTCACACCGATTTCGAAATGAGCCTTCCTCCATAAGTAACCAATGATAGGATATGAAGTTTAATATATATAATATTAATAATAATAATAATATTTATTTCAAAGCAGTAGTTACAAAAAAAAGAAAATGATACATAATGCCTGAAATACGTCAGAAACAGAGAAAGTACATTAAAAATTTAGAAAATCCGTAACAGAATAACAATTAATTTGCAGGAGATATTGCTTAGCTTTATTTTTAAATTTATTATAATTCTGGGAGTTTTTAATATCACCCGGTAGTTTATTATAAAATTTACAACCGTTGTAATAAGTACCTCATTGAAACACGGCAGTCCTATGAGATGCCGGCAATCAATAAATAAAGCAGTACGAGTGTCGTAATTGTGACGAATGTTGTACTGTGAGAATTCATTCTTGTACTTATATACAAAGCAAATAGTATCATAAATGTATAAATCATATGCTGTTAGTAAGGAGCTTTTTCGAAAGATCTCTCGACATGAATGCCTGGGTCCTAAATTAAAAATTGTTCTAATTACTCGTTTTTGCATTACTAGTACTCTTTGAAAATGTGAACTGCAACCCCAGTGTATTATTCCATATCGCATACACGATACAAATTTGGAATGATAATGAAGGTTAATAATGTTTCAGTATACTACATGTTGTCTTTAATTGTTTTAAAATATAGCAAACTTTCGATAATTTTAAACATAAACTATCTACATGGGAACAACACCTCAGACGTTCATCAATCAAAATTCCTAAAACTGGAACAGACCTTTCTAACTTACAACTATTACGGTTAATGTATAGCTCAGTTAAGGGTTTAATTCTATTATAAAAATAAACAAATTTTGTTTTGTTCTCATTTACAACTAACTTATTGTTAGACATCCAATTATTGATGTCACCGATTACAGTTGTAGTTTTAGTTGTTAATTCCTCCAAGTTAGAGGCACTTACAACCACTTACAACTATATTTATGTCGGCAGCATACGATATAGTGATGTGATTATAACTTTCTAAAATGACCACAAAGTTCAAAATAGTATTGCTACCATCTTAAAAATTATTATTTTTTAGCCAAACAACAATGCATCATAGTAATATACTTATGTAGTTAGTTATTTCTGACAAATATAAGTAGGCATCGCGAATAAAGTTTATTGGTCGTATACTGTAACTGAAAATAATGCGCAATTTTGATTTTGTCGATTTCGTTTCGGGAATTTATATCATTGCCAAGGCTACTTTGACGGCCAGGAAGATTTTACTGTCTGTTTGATGGGACTATAAGGAAAACCTATACCATGAAGTCGTTCAATCTGGCCATATTACGAAATATATTGTCATTAATTGGACGTTTGAAACAGGCATTGACCAGAAACGGTCGGAATTATCCAATAGGAAAAGAGAATTGTTTTCCAACAAGACAACGCCTGGACCACACAAGTCTTTGAGGAGGCGCCAGAAGCTTCGCGAGCTTGGTTAGGACGTTGTTATGCGCCCTCCTTATAGCCCTGAGATAACCCCCAACGATTATTAGTTAATCAGGTCACTGCGAAACTTTCTTATAGGTGTAAAATGGGCTTTAAGAAAGACCTGTCAAAATCATCTGTCGAATAAAGAATAAAGACGAAGATTTTTTTGAACTAATTGTGTGTTCGGTTGCCTACTAGCTTGCCTCACGCATTGACTATCATAAAATTAGCATCAAAATAGCAGCAAATAATTGAATAAAACGACGCATATTTGATTTGAATCCGATAGTTCTACATAATATATTAAATAAATAAAAAAAATATATTGAATAAATGAAAAAAGTGAAAAAACCATGAATTCTTCTCCGTACCTTTTACATGGCATGAGAAAATTTGAGGTTTTCAAGTTATTTGTGTCCCAAATTAATTTAAAGTTGTATTGTATGTACATATAAGAAAATACAAAAATCTATAAAAACGAAAACATTCCTTGAACAAATTTAATGAGAGCCTCCTTATATGATATTCTGCTAAATACTAAACTGTAACAACTGCTACTAGTCCGACATCCTCTTGCTGGTCTCTAATATCCATAATATCAATCACGCAACGTCTATCATGATAATTTATTATTACATTTTGAAGATATGATGCTCCAAATGAATTTCATTTTAGAGCAAAGTAAAAGGAAATTCTTCGCTGAGAAAACCAGATTAATGATAATTAGGAAAAGATAATACCAATCTTCTGGGAATATAATAAATAATATGTAACTGTGGAATGTTTGTTGACACAATTAAATAAATAAGAAAATACCGTTTTATAAATCCTATATGCTTGAATGCCGACAACCAACTTTGAAACTATGTTTTCTGTGTTGCCGAACATGAAATATTTCAATATTAAATAAAATATCATTTTACTTTAAAATTTAGATTAATATAGCATAAAGTCTATAATAAAGTGTTCATCGTCTAACAATTAGATTTAAATAACCTTTAACTCTTGTTATTTACAATTATAATAACGTTATAAATTGAATATAGCGCCTGAAATTAGTAAACGGAAATTTCACTTTCCAACATCGCTCTAGTGGAGCAGTTGGTAAACATTCATAAGATACTTCCTTTTATATGGCGACCATTGTGGGCGCTTGATGTGTATGTCATAGATTAGTTTTAAATAATTTGACAAAATGGTAAGTTATGTTATTAAATATAATTCTAATTGGGATAATAGCAAGTGATATGTATGCGGATTTATAAATATTATACAGCTATGTATTAATTTAGTAGAAGTACTAGTATTACCGGCCACGTGTTTCTTGATTATTCTGCACACATTGTTGCTTGCTATTTATATTTCAAATTGTGACTTTTTTGCGAATGGCTGTTTAATACATGCTTTTATATATGCCTTTTTTTATATTGGATAAATTAGTTTTATGCTTGATCAATTTTAATTTCATGTCTGAAGGGGTATGGTTATAAAAATATGTTTGTTTTAGTCTTTGTCGACTGCACGCCCGCTGGTGAGCGTGTATAATGAGAAATCAGAAGAAGTTAAAAATAAGGCCATTGCTTTACCTGCTGTTTTCAAAGCACCAATTAGGCCCGATGTAGTAAACTTTGTACATCAACAAATTTCGTTCAATCATCGTCAAGCATATTGCGTTAGCGATAAAGCTGGTATGTATTTAAAAGCTGAATAATTTCTATTTAAATACAAATAATAAATCAGTTGTGTAGTATTCATGTAGCATTTAATGATGCTTTGTTACAAGACAAAAATTGAAAATAGAAGACCGGTTTCTTTACGATGTTTACAAAATTAGTACACGCATTTTTAAATTAGAATATATGTTGTATAGAGCAAACATTACATTTAAAACAGTATACTTTTATTTATGATTCACAAATTCAATCTCAACAATTGTGAGTTGTATAACGATTCAAATTTACTTTGAGACAACAAGTTAAAACTGGCGTAGAGAAAATTTATTGCCAGAAAAGTGAATTATCTGCATCATTCTGTCTTGTACTAGTCTAGCAAAATTCTAATCTAATCGTATAATCTTGAGACTAGCATGAATAAATTCAAATTTGTAATATTCTATTAAACTTTTCATGATGAATCGAATATGGTCCGTGTTTCTGATAACCAATGACTTATAAAAATATTCGACGTATCTGATATAAATTTCTTTCAATATAAATTATCCTAATACTTTCACAAATAGGAACATATTAATTTATTTACAGTTTAAATCCTTTTAGGTCATCAAACATCTGCTGAATCATGGGGTACCGGCCGTGCCGTTGCTCGTATACCCCGTGTACGTGGTGGTGGTACTCACCGTTCTGGTCAGGGTGCCTTCGGTAACATGTGTCGCGGTGGTCGCATGTTTGCACCAACGAAGCCATGGAGACGTTGGCACAGACGCGTGAACATCAATCAACGTCGTTACGCTCTAGCTTCAGCCGTAGCTGCCACCGGAGTACCAGCCTTAGTAATGAGCAAAGGCCACGTCGTTGACCAGATCCCTGAATTACCGATGGTGGTTTCAGATAAAGTCCAAGAGCTCACTAAGACTAAACAAGCTGTTATTTTTTTGCATCGGATTAAGGCATGGGCTGACATCGAAAAGGTACAATAGGATTAGGTATTTATTAGTTTTTAATCAACATAACAGATGGATAAATAGGTAGTTTTCATGATGAAATTGATTTGGTCCGTGTTTATGAGTTTTAATGATCTTACCCTCAAATCACTGAAAATGTGTAATTAAAATTGTAATATCTTTCAATTTTAGTTTCATACATTGACAAATTATTTTTCTCCCATATTTAGGTGTACAAATCACAACGATTCCGTGCTGGCAAAGGTAAAATGCGTAACAGGAGACGTATCCAACGTAGAGGACCTCTAATCGTCTATCATAAGGACCAAGGTTTACGCCGCGCTTTCCGTAACATCCCAGGCATTGATTTAATCAACATCGATAAACTAAATCTTCTAAAATTGGCACCTGGTGGCCACGTTGGACGGTTCGTTATTTGGACAGAGTCTGCCTTCCAAAGATTGGACAAACTATTTGGAAGCTGGAAGACACCGTCTACTGAAAAGAAAGGATACAATTTGCCACAACCCAAGATGTCCAATACAGATTTGTCGCGTTTGCTTAAATCAGAAGAAATTAAGAAAGTTCTACGCGCTCCACAGTAAGTTTTATGTATGATTAGAAATAATTATAGATATAATTTCTTATGATGAAAAAAAAAATTAGAGCACTGGACGATGATGTCTACCGTGATTACTTGTTGACACCTGATAGCTTTGTTAGAAAGTAGTTGTTTAAAAATTAGTTTTGTCGGGGTTCTTAATTTTCGTTTAATTTTTCTTACAGAAAGAAGGTTGTACGTCGTGTACGTCGTCTCAATCCACTCACCAACACTAAAGCAATGCTTAAATTGAATCCATATGCTGCTGTACTCAAGAGACAGGCTATTTTGGCGACGCGAAAACGTAGACTAGCTAGGGATGAAGAATTAGCTAAGAAACGAGGTGTAAGTGTAGACATTTTAATATGGTAAATAGTGAATCGTTGTTAATTATTTCTTCTTTATGTTTCAGATCACATTACCTGATAATAGCGCAGTTGTTAAAACTGCAAAACTTTTGAAGAGAAGGAAAGAAATGCTAACAAAGGTGAAGAGTGCAAAGCCTAAGGCTCCTAAGAAAACGAAAAAAGCTGCGGCTGCACCCGCAAAAAAGTAATTTCAAGCACAGTTTAGGTTGTACTGCAAAGTTAATTTAAACTGAGATTTGTGTTTATATTCCAATAAAAAAAAAGTAATATAATTATAGTCGTGAGATTATTTTCCAGCTTATCATACATCACTTATTTTCCACGGATTAGTTTTATTTCAAAATCGGTCCTTTTTTCTTATTGTGCTCTTGCATGTTCTGTTTTTATTTTTTAAACTCAAAATACTTTTATTTAAAATTTATTAAATTATAAAATTTTATATCTTGAAGAAAGGCAAATAAGCAACAATAAATACCTGTGTAATAGCATTTTTTTAAATTATATAACTAAATTTTATTACTTCAATATTTCAAGGTACCAATAAGATATTGAGATAGTGTTTTCACTGACCTTTATATGTAGGTATTTCACTAAATTTTTTAAATGCAATTATTGCATTTAATTTTTTAGAGAATTTTGCATGCTTCTGCTACATCAAAAAGCGCGCTCTAGCGGCATCACTAAGAATTGGACATAGGTAAGATGAGGTGTGATGGAACAATAAATGCTTGTTCAACAGACCAAGTTCCTTAAAATCCGTTTAGGAGTTACACCTGTTTATAATCGAATTACCCCCCACCACTTTATTCTACTTTTCTTGGTAATGAGCACTTTAGTAGAAAATATATTTTTTGCGGAAGTGTCCGTAATTTACGTCTGTTTCTTGTTAGCCAATAAATTTTCAACAATTTTTTTAGTAATACCTGTATACAAAAACCTATTGAATAAGAATTTATAACTGAAATTCTTGAATGAAAATTCGTTCATGATGTTTGTTATATAACAATTATTTCTAATCTTATTACTGGTCTTAACAGTTAAGGGGAGTTCAGAGCTCTCCGTTTGTCCGTTTGCGTTTGTACGTTGACCAATCACAGCACGTTATTTTTATGTGCTTCACAGTCTATCCGATAACGGATAAAGTTGACCGACGTTGAACTTTGTACGCGTCCGTTCATCCGTTTACGAAAAAAGTGAGGTTAGACCTGTCACAACAAAACGGTTAGCATAGGAAAGTGATCTGTCAATAAACGTACGTTACAGACGCAACGCTATGAACCGCAAAAACATTTTCATCCGTCAACGTATAAACGCAGACGGACAAACGGAGAGCTAGGAACTAGCCCTAACAAGGTGAGCGAAACTCGATGTCTCAGTTCTATAAGAAAAGAAAAAACGATAGACGAAATCTGAAAAGAGGTTGTCAAATGCGATTGAGTCAAGTCCCTTTCAAGCCAACTTTGTATATTTTTCCATTAAAAAATTACAAGCAAATTTGTAAAAAAAATTAAAAAATTCGCAATCATTACGATTTAAATAAGTAGCCTTTGTAAATAAATAGCAAAGTCGCATATAATAATCGCACCTACGCTCACAGAATAACCGGAATACATTTATGTATATTGAGAGCTTTCAATTTGTTCATTGGGCTGCAGCGAAATTGTTCCCGAACAAGTATGACAGGAATTTGGGCTTTCATTTACAATTAAAACCCAGGTGATCTCTGACGTAAGATGACGTAAATAATATGTTGGTAAAACAAATAATATCCCCTAAGCTCTAACCGGCCACCGGTCTAACCTGAAAGTTGCAAAATCTATATTTGACAATTTTTATACGTCTCTGTTTGCCTCGTTGTTTTCATCTTTATTTTATTCGTGCATTTTTGTTAATTGTCATAAAAAATTTTTTAACTACCAGGAAATAATACCGTATGTGCTTGACAAACCTAACCTGCAAAATGTCAATATATGTAAATAAAAATTTCTGTAGGAATTTTATTTCTAAAAATATGTATTACCATACTGTTAAATTGGTTGCATATCTAAAAGAGGTAACGTGCGTTTTGGTATTAAATGAAAGTACTGATTTACTTATGCAACTTGTACTTGTATTGCTTTAATATCTCCATCTATGTGTCATCTGGTACCTATAATTAGGACCGATATCTTCTTCTTTGCACAATTAGTGTGTTTACAATGTTTCTTTACCATTTTGTTTACCTATGTATACCATGTGACCGCCTGCAAGTGATCGATCCTTAAAATTAAAAATAAAAGATCCAGTGCTATGCAAAGTGCGAGTGTAATAGCAACACCGGGTCAGCCATTACTGATATATCAATCGATCGGTCGACGAAGTACACTTTGTTTATTGATAGTTTACAGTTCTTTTCAACAAGCCGAAAGCGGCGATTGCTGCGACACAAATTTATAAGCACTATGAATACATATACCGGTCGTTTTGAGAAATAGGATAAATAAAGCCGTGAAGAGGTAAGGGGTATGAAAATTCGCCAAGAAGTGGGGACGCGTATGAGTCTATGGACGGTGTACTCTACGGGGACGTAGCTCCCTTCACCTCCGCCCCGCTTTAAATATTCTATGACTCAAAACGACCGGTATGGTTCTTTGCTCCTAAGTTAGATAACCCACTATACACTATTAAAGTTTGAAGTAGGTATGCATATCGATTTAATAAAATATTTTCCCAATAAAACCATGAATTTTCCAAATAATATAAGTAAGAATAGTATTAAAGTTTATCACATATCAGATGTAGAATTTAAACCAACCAAAAGAATATTATGTATAAATTTGAATCAATGGAGCAGTTGTATCCCAAAATTTTTAAAAGAATGGTGTATCCAAGCAATCTGCAATAATTGGGCAGGTAAGTAAATATTGCAAGTGTAACAAAATATATTTGAAATCTGACATTTTATAAATTTTAGAAACACCCATAGTTAATGAGTTACCGTTGCTGACTGATATTTTATCTTTATTAGATATTTTACCAACAGATTTACCTCTACCTTTAACAGTGACACATATCGCGTATGATTGCTATTGGTTGCGTTGCTACCAAAATCGATGGCCGCAAAAACCACCCATAGGTAGAAACTTTTCGGAAATTGAGAATTTAACGCAGGATAGAAAGGAAGTCGTGGATTTTTCATCTTCTTTGACGCTAAATAATCGTACAGAAAGCAATAAATCGCTAGAGGAATCTAACAAGCATAAATCAACGGGTGGCAATTCGCGAGAATCAATTAAAAGTAGTCCATCCTCTGCAGTTAGTTCTAGAACAATTAAAAATGAAAGTAGATTAAAAACTTGGAAGGAATTGTATTTAGAGATGCACATAAAAGAATATTTAGAAAATTTGGAACCCGAAAATTACAATCCAGAAAAGGTTTCTTTTAGTTTATCGATTAAATCGTAAAAAATAAAAACTTTCGTTTCAGATTAAAGAAATTATAACTTTATGCAGAAATTATATAACTTGTTTATCATTATCTGAAGTGAGAGCCCCCACCAAAACGGATGTACCCGATCACATACCCCTCAATGCAATTTTAAGTGATCTTCACAATCTTACAGAGTTATCTCTATGCTTTAAACAGGTAGAAGATCCGTTTTAGAATAATCAATAGATACCTATAATTATTTGTTGGTTTTCTGTTATTATTTATTAGACTTACGTCGGAGAAAAATTTTCATGGCATATATTTAACACTACAATGACAGATATAAAGAATTTAGCTAAAGGATTAGAACAAACTAAACTGCAAGTATTAAGGCAAATAAGAATAATAGATCGCCAAATTATCGATCGTTGTAATATTTATTTTTTTTTACATAAGGATTCAAAACTCGGATATAAATTGCGTTAAAATTAAGATGCTTCTAAAGGCGTTAGCTAGAAATGAATGTTTGAGAGAACTGGAAATTTCCCATTGTAAAATTGCGGACCATGGTACAATGGCTATTAGTAAATTTGTAGAGGAACATAAGAATTTGAAACATTTAATTTTAACTAACAATTTTATAGGTAAGTGTGACGTTTTTTTTTATTTTATTTTATGTTATTTATTTTTTTGTTTCTAACTGTATTAAGATAATTTTAAAAAAACTAACATGAGTTAGAATTCGACATACTGTATCGGGCTGTATCGTTCAGATATACGTACTACATAGGTTGCCACCACTCATCGTCTTTTTTCTTGCGCTTTTATTCTTCTTTTTTCTCCTTCTTTATCCTCCTCTTTTTGCTTTCCTTTTTTATTTTCTTCCTTTATCTTCTTCTTTGTTTTGTTCCTCTTCTGCTTTTCGTTTTATATCTCTTCTTCTTTTCTTCTTCCTCTTCTGTTTTCAATAAAGAAACATTCTTTTATTTGCAGTCAATTAATAGGTTTTACTAAATTAATAATAGAAAAAATGAACCCATTCATGGGTAATCGTTAAGGTACGCATTAGAAATCTGCAAAGTTGGTTTAGCTCAGATTATTTGCATAGCTCAGCTTTGGTATATTTTAGCGTAATTTTCTTATTTGACTATACAAGGTGTATATAAATTGTCGCAAAAGCTACCCGTAGCGACACAGTTTGTTCGAATTTGACACAGAATTCTTATGGTAAAATGTCGTATCATGCTTTATGCGTCCTCGGGGACCACATGAAACTAGCATCCATTTGGCAACACTGTAGTTTCATACTACCGTAATAATAGATAGAATACTTGCCAAAATTGACAAACGGGAATTACAAACGACAAATAGGATTACACAATTGATACATAGGGCAAAGCAATAAAAAAACACTTTATTAAAACAAAGATAGTAGTTTTGATTTTTCGAATGCATTTCTTGCAACAAATTAGCATCAATATTACGTACGCATCTGTTCAAATTGATGTCCGTCCGTTTGTAAACATAGTTGCAATCTACGAGGTATTGTTTGTATTACTCGTTCTAGCCTTTCCGGTGTAATTTCTAATACTGCCGGATAAATGTCAAAATTTGACACTAATGATTTTGATTGAAACCAAATAAGAAAACATACACATTGTCTTACAACGCTGCCAATTGTATCTTTCAAGAGAGGATGCTCACGAAGAAATGTTGAAAATAGACTCTACCATAACAAAAAAAAAATTTCGATAAATTAAGAATAAAAAGTTTTCTAAATTCAAAATTGCAGCTGTCTGTACCGACAAATATCGAACACAAGCGCTTATTAAGAGACTAAAAAACCGAACTTCGTGAACCTCGTGAAGACGTATGAAGCATGATACAATATTTTACCATTGAGATTTTCGATTTAGAAACGAACGAAGAATGTCGCTGCGTATAGCTTTTACGACAATTTTTACACACGCTATATAGCACAGCGCTTCAATGGCAGCAACATAACTGTGAACATAACCTATTCAATGCTATTCATTTAAAACAGATTTAAACAAACATACCTAGTTTCTTTTTGAAGTAGTTGTCAGGTTGTCAGTCTGACAATGTCATTTAAGTCTTTGACATTTACGCTAATCGCTGTTTCGCTACAAAAAATCGATTTGATCAACTTTTATAGGTCAACCACACTATGCAGAACACATTATGTGTTTCTCTCTTATGTCATTCATTCTTTACGTCTATTATATGATTATATGCAGATCAGATTCATCGGCGAATAACAGACTAAATAAATAAAACAGTTCGACTGACTTCTGATTTAAGCACCTCGTCAAAGCATGGTGGCATCATGAACAAAAGAACTCAACTGTCAAGTGCAAAAGTAATATGGCCGTTTTAGGACAAACGTAGGTACTATAATAACTTTCATTCTTATTAGAAGTTTATTAGCTTTGATTACAATTATTAATAGTGTACAAATGAGCTGTAATCTTCTGTTATATGTCATACTATTATTGTCAGTTACGCATGTTTGACCACAGTTGACATTTATTTGACGATTCTACTGCTACTAGGTACTAAAAATGGACGCGATTATATTTTTTGCATTATTAGCGTTTTATAATTTTCTACGTGTCTGTAAAGTATGGATAGATATTGTACAATATGCATTCTTTTCCTCTACATATTCACCGGTCGAAGATATTGAAGTGGTTTAATTAACGAAATATACAAGTTTGATTTGAAATTCCTTAAAATTTTAATAGGGTGTACTTCAACGTTTTATTTTTCAAGGACCTAATGGTGCGAAGAGTTTAGCATACGTTTTGTGTTTAAATTGTAAATTACTCACTTTAAATCTTCGTTTGAACATGATACGATCAAAAGGAGGAGAATATTTGAATAAAGTTTTGGTTAAAGGCGGTAGATATTTACGGAGTTTGATAGTAGCTGGTTGTGGACTGACGGAAGAAAATTTGGAAATCCAACAAACTATTCACAATAATGGTACATTAAAAGAATTGGATATAAGTAACAACAGACTTGGTGAGGTTAGTGTTGAATTTTTATAAACGTATTAGCTAACGAGGTATCTATAGTTATAGCAGTGTTTACACCAAAAATATTTTTATATTTAGCAAACTGCAGACGTTCAATCGATTAGTCTTTTCAGCCATTTGCAATAACCGTGCATCTGACAACAACCATGTTTGAGGAAAATAAACCAGCTACTTCGAATACCACACAATCTTAATGTGATGATGAGGAAAACAACTATATTTAATAGGATTTGTTTTTAGCCGATGATTTTTTGCTATATGAACAATTTTTTCAATATCTTCGTTAATAAGGTTGCTAACTTTATGTCATAGACAAATACTATTATATATTAGATATAGACGGCCATCTATCGTGTTAACGAAAGAGAAAGTGGTACCCTAGCGGGCGTAGTACACACTATGTAACAAGCGGGAATTTTGAATTTAATCGGATATTTAATGCGTTTAAATATATTTTTTTAATATCAATAGAGAGAAGCACATTTTAGGTGTGCATTATTTATTCAGGTGCGTTTTTATACTATAGCAAAATACACAAATATGTTGCGTACTTGAACTTACAAAAGTCTGTCAAAGTCAAACTATAATATGAAGGCGCACATTCTGATTGAATACCGCACACCTAAAATGTGTTTCTTCACCCTAGTAAACAACACACACAACAACACGAAAAAACCATTATTATTTGAAGACCGAATTCAATGAACACACTGAATTTCAATAATTTCGTAATTTGGGTTAGAACAGGCGAAAAAGTTACAAACCAACAAACCACACAGCCGAAATTGAACTGAATCATGAGATCATGACATTCATGACATGACCACGACATGACTGAATCCGACTGAATCCATAGATAAGTAATATGTACTTATAGATGTCAACGTCCCATATTGCAGATGTCGACACAAAGCAATGATACAAACCTGTAGATGACAGCGCTCGCAGCGTTAGTCCGCCGGTACTAATTCGACTGCGCGGGAAAATTGATTGTAGTACTCTTCAAGTTTTTTTTTTAATTCAAAAAAATTATATTTTCTTTCGACATTAATTGTCATAATACCATGAAAATTGTAATACCTAGAGAAATTTGAAAAGAAAACATATTTTGTAACATTTATTTTCTTCTTTTTTTGTGTAATACATAATAACTATGTGCTACGTTTTTTTACATTAATTGTGAGGAGACTTTGATATTGAAGCAGTTTACAATATGGGGAGAAATGTGTGGCGTAAATAAACTTCTTAGCTCGGAGTTTTTGCAATTCTATTCCAAATTTGGGTTACTATAATCTTCTCCAACCATATCAAAAGCATCTGCAGATGTACAGTATCTATCAAATTTATTTCACAGTCATTATGGTGACAGCGCATTTTTTCTGTCGGCAAGTTTTTCGGGGGTATTCTTGCGGACGCGTAGCTTTTGATTTTTTTTATATACATAACGGAGAGAGTTAAGAATACAAGGTACAGATTTGTAGACATAAATTCAATTACGACATATTTTTCATTAATATGTCTATAAGAATATATGTAATATACCAAAAATTTGTGACCAAAATGAATGGCGGCGTCACCTTAACACCAGATCAGAAAGAAATAAAACTCACCTCATTGTCATGTACAGGAAATCTAATTCGTAGTGCCGCTCTTGCAACCAGGCCCAGAACACTTTTTCAAATCTATTGCCGATTATATAAACTACTGTGTAGATTTAAAGACAATTATAAGAATTATAATTACATATATCAGCTATTTGTCATTGTCAAAATTTTGTAATTTATGCTTCATTGCGTTCGTTTCGTTAGCTCTTTTCAAAATTCAAATTCAAATACTTGCGTTCTATTGGCTATCAAATAATCACTATCCAACGAAAGCAGTTTTAGATAGCGTCGCTTTTTCTGCTCTCTGATTGGATCTTTTGTCTAACTACTCGCGCTCGCAGCGGGGGTCCGCCAGAACTACACTTGCCCAGACGTACTTAATTTAAGCTTGATAGGCCTGACTGAATCATGATATAAATGTCGATAATATTGATCGCGTCAGATGTGCGTCGATATTTACAGATAGCCGCGCCATCTGGTGTCCGTAGTAATAAAAAGTGTCCTATTCTAATTCCCATTACTTTACTTGATTGGGTATGCTTTATGTAACTGTAACGTAATTAACCGTGAAATATAGTATTGTATTGTCAGAACGTTAATGACATTTGCCAATTCGTAGGGCTCCAATCTGGTAATTGGTATAAATTATATGTAACAAAAGTTCAAACACCGATCCTGTTACTGTTGAAATCCAACTAATTTTTTTTTGAATGAGTTTGAGTTAAAGAATTTGAGGTCTATATCTATCACTGTTATTGAGCGAACTTCTTTTTTTAAGAGGAGCATGTCTCATTTCACCACTATTTCAATTTCTTTCCATATTCGAAGGTACTGTAATGATGTGCAGGGCTGTGATGAATGGTGGAATTTCATGAAATATGCTGGAAAATGTTGGAACTTAGCGGAATGAGGTAAAAAGTGGACAAACGCACAGAAATGTCCTGGAAAATTCGTAGAAAAATTTTGAAAGGTTTGGGAATATGGTGGAAGGGATGGAATCTTAAAAAATGGAGTGAAATGTGTTGGAATGATTAGTATCAGTATGTGGCGTGGAATGGAAACGTCTTAACGAGAGAATCAATTTCGTAAAAACATTAACTCTAGGTCTTTTATAATGTATTTTAATTGCTACTTTTAAGCACTTTTTATCATTTTCAACCACTGTTCGAAAACATTCCATCACTCTCCGGAACATCTCGCAACATATACCACAACCTTCCATTATTTCCGGGCATATTCCGAAGCATTCCGTACTTTCCACGTCACTGCATAGCATTCCATCACGTTACAAAACTTCCCATCTTCTTCGGACAACAGTTTTTGGCCAACCTCGATTCGGCCCTTTACACCGCGAGGTAGGCCAAATGGTGGCTAATATTCACCTTGAACGCGGTGAACCCTTCCCTCCTGTGCGTAGAAATGAAGTCCTTCGGCACATCAGCGTCCGGAAGAACGGCAAAGCCCCTGGCGAAGACGGTATCGCGAATACTGCCTTAAAGCGGTTGCCGTCGAATGCCATAGACGCTCTGGTCATCATCCTGAATGCCGTACTTAGTCTAAGAACCTTTCCGTCCATCTGGAAGAGAGCCGATGTCGTCATGTTCGCTGAAGCCCCGCAAAGAACCGAAAAACTCCTCCAGCTATAGACCCATAAGCTTGCTATCCAACCTCTCGAAGATAGTATAGATATAGCTGTGCTAGACAGGCTTCGCGACACTATTATTGAAGCCAACATCCTTCCTGACGAGCAACTCGGCTTGCGTCAAGGTCTCTCGCCGGATTTCCGGCTGTTTCGTCTCACGGAGGAGGTGCGGGATGCTCTCGAGCAGCGGCGCTCGACTGGAGCAGTATTCTGAGACTACTCTAACGCGTTTGACTCGGTGTGATACGACGGAGTGCTGTTCAAGATGGCGAGCTTTGGCATCAACCCGGACCTGGTGGCCTTGATTCAGTCCTACCTTTCTGGTAGGACTTTCCGTGTCAGACATCATGGTGTGTTCTCCGCCCGCAGGCCTGTGGGAGCCGGTGTCCGGCAGGGATCACTTCTGGGCTCGGAGTTGTTCATCTCGTACATGTCAGACATTCCCCGCTTGCCACACACGAAACTGGCGATATATCCCGATGATACGGCCCTATTCACGACCTGGAGCAATGACGCGATAATATGTCGCCGACTACAAAGTTCAGTCGACCTGGTTGTTGACTGGCCATCGATGGCGCATCCAACTGAATCCGCTCAAGTGCGAAACGATCCGGTTTTCTAGAAAGGTCGAGCCCCCGCCTACAACAATAATTGTCGGCGCTCTCACGTCAGGTATCTGGGGCTCGTCCTCGATACAAAACTGATTTTTAGGCAGCACTTCACGGAAATTATTTCGAAATTCTTTCGCGCGAGGTCTGTCCTGTTTCCACTCCTGTGTTACAAGAGCTCCCTAAAAATTAAGATAATGATTATGTGACGTTTCTCCGACCGATACTTACTTACGGCGCCCCATCCTGGTCCAGTGCCAGCGCATCGCAAATCAAGAGACTAAACACCGTTCAAAACAGGGCGCTCCGAATGATCGCTGGAGCGCCCTGGTTCGTTACCAATGTCCAGATCCATAGAGATCTGGAAGTTCCCGTATTTCACGGGTACGACCTGGCACTGGCCAGAAGAACCCTTGAGAAGGCCTCTCGGTCGGAGAATCAACTTATCCGACATGAGGAACCATGACCCCCACATTCCGAGCGGCTAGGAGCACTCAACCATCCAGAGAAAAAAAGGTTTAAGGACCAAAGGGCCCAATCTTGAAAAAACCTAAGATCTTGTGGACAATAGTTTTTACGACTATTCGGAGTGATGGAATACAGAGTCCACCAACAACGACAACATTCCCACAGGTTCTACCATCTTTCACCACTATCTGCCACATTCCGACATTCTCAGACAACTATCCGACACATGAAACAGCATTCCGACACAGTCCACAACGTTCCAACACATTGCAAAATATTCCCACACATTCCACCAACACTATCCAACTCACTTTCTGCTATAGTGCAATTTTGCGGATGGTGGTGGAATGTGTTGGATGTTTTGGTAAGTATATCATAACATTTTAATATAGTTGAAAGCAGAAGGTATCCAAAGATGGCGTAATATCATCAGGCACTTGCAATGATGTTGTTACCTCCCCTACGCCCAGACTGAAATCATCCAAAGTGACCATTTAATTTTTTTTGTTACATTTTTCAAAATTTCAACTGACTGTTTGGGCCTCCCACTTTATGCAATAGTTCAAGCTATTTTTTGCTTGAGTTTGGCAGGCATTGTGTTCATAAACTTCTTCTGAAGCTAATAGTTTTTGGAGAAAATTCAGAGTGTCCGTGCACATTCATTTGGTCAGAATTATAACGAAAATGAAATATTTGAAGAATGTAGCCCAATTCAATAATTTGATAAAATCGTCTGAAGATTTACACTATTTAAAAAATATTGATATGCTTCTCTATATTTAAATAACTCTGTAAACCTACACACGTATTTCAGAATGTCAATGTCTTATAAAACTCGGTTAATATAGATTTTATGAAATGACGCACTTTTTCAATGTTTTTATTTTGGTAATTCCTGTTGTTGGTCGGCCTTGGTCATCGTTGTCTGCATTGGAGTTAATGATCATTTTTAAATTTCATTAAATATGAAACATATACCAATTTACAATATTTTAGTCCAAACTCTCTCATAGATTCAAATGTAAATATTATAGATAAATTTACTATATCTAATTTATCGTGTAAATGCTTTTCATTAAATACGTGAGATACAATACGTAAAGCGCAGCCTTTTGAATATCACATCTTCCACGGTAGGTATGGATACAATTTTTACACATCTCTATAGGTATGAATGTCAACCAGTTGTTAAAAGGTGTATACCTGCTGGCTATGGGAATGTCTAGTATAGTTCATTGTTTATTGGAAACTCTGCATCCGCTTGTGAAATTTCAAAAATAGTTAGTCACTGGTCGTGTATGTACTTACATACTTACATTCATACATTTAAACATGTTATAATTTCTATGGAGGGACAAATATTATTTACTAGGAATTTCCATATCAGCGGTAAATGCGTTAGATAGACCGCAAGAATATTTATGAGTTGCTTCATTAACGTAACTGATGATTTACGTGATCTATCGGCATTTTTTATGTGTATGGTTATAGAATTGCAAATTAAGATTAATAGCGTTTCTACAAAAACTTTATTTGATGATTCATTCCCCTTATTTACTTCCTTATATGTATATTTGTTTACAAAAACATAGAAACACTTTTCTTTTTAGGAAATTGGTGAAGCAATATTAAAAGGTCTTGAACACAATAAGTCATTGATGCATTTGGATGTTCGAAGGTGTAATTTCACTGCGGACAGTGAGTGGGGAATTCTTAAAATGATAAAAGAAAATAGGTCTCGTAGATTTGCGGAAATCCCAGATAGTTACCGAGAAACCACAGAAGATGCTGGCCGGGATATTTTTAGCGAAGAGTTTATAGAAGAGTTTAATAGCGTGTTTGGAGAATAAGTTTAAGGATGTAGAATTTTTATATTTATAAATATGCTTAAGTGAAATCATAGTTGTCTGTTTTATGTGATTGTAATATACTAACTGTGTGTGTCTAATTTTATCAAAACTATGTTCTAATAGGCCTTTACCCATAATGCATTTGAAGTTGCTGTCAAATACTGTATCAGTCTGTCATTTTGTCTATTTATATGACAATGAGAGGTTATGTTGATTACTCCTACGCCTAAAATTAGTTCTTTTCACCATATTCACATACCTTGACACGCTTCAATCTTTCTTGCTCGCATTGTATTATTCCTGAATGATGAAAAGTTTGACTCGTGAAAATGTAACAGGTACAGTCTAAAATAAAATAATGCAAGTCCACGCCAAGTAACGCTTTATTTAAGTAATGTCCCTAACAATTTTAATTTAACACATCCAACAATGTAAAATCTTAAAAAGTTTGGGCCAGATTTACTAAAAATCTAATACATCATTCTTAAGTACTGTAGCAAAGCGTTTGATTCGATTTTTATTGCCGAAACAGCTATAGGTACTACTGTGCGGCCTCTTGTAGGTGGTTCTCTTTATTGAACTACACTTCCTCTTGGGATGTCATTCCAGTTCTCCTCGAATGTGGTTTTGGGTAATTAGGAATTTTCTTTCGGAATTTCCTTCGCTGTTGTATGTTTAAAATCATAAAACAGAAAATACAGTTAGTGTCTATGGTTAGTGTTCGGATATTATGAATTGGACCACGTTGAAACGTCAGTTTGACGTTCTTCTTTAAGCGTTAATTTGATGTTCTTTGATAAATGTTAATATGACGGACCCTGACCGGAATTGCGAGCTAATATATGACCAGACTATATACAGGACTTCCACGGCCGACATAGCGAGAATACATAAAGTACACCTGTCAAAATTGTTATTAGGAATTCACGTGCAATAGATTTAAAAATAACAATTTTCTGGCTTTATTCAAATGCCTTTCTTTGTACTATGATTGTGGAAATATTCATTGTTAGCCTAGTTATAATATGCGCCACTTAAATTTGGATAAAGTAGTATTAGGGAGAT